>SNVD02016271.1:0-12537 GCA_013180625.2 Boswellia sacra | reverse complement strand
AATTCATATCGTGTGGTAGAGAAAGAACCCTTAACCAAGTGTCTCTCATTGATTTTTCACTCCATTTTACTTTGTGTTGTGTTATTGTGCATTTACATTAATATTTCCTTTAGTTAATCCATCAACAAAACCCCCCATTTATTCTGTTGTTGCTTTTGAATAACAAATTCAATTAGAATCAATCCTCGTGGGAACGATATCTACTTACCACTTTATTACTTGTGCGACTAGTATACTTGCTAGTTTCGAACGCATCAAGTTTTTGGCGCCGTTGCCGGGGATTGATTTTCTAATCAATTTGTTAGTCTGTTTTTACTACTGATTCTTGATTGTTATTTCCTGATTGTTTGTGTTTAGGCTTTTATGTCCGGGGAGAAGCGGATCAACGACTTAAGAGAATAAGGAGTTTCTCGAATCCTCGAATTTAAGGCTAAATCGGTCAATTTCAACTCCACCTCCAGAATTTGACCTTGCACGACATACTTCCCTTCCATCTTCTTGCAGTTCAATCAAATCTGAATCGGAAGCAATGGCGATGGAAAACGATCAGACTCTTAAGGAGTTAGCGGCTCCAATTATTGATCAACAACCGCTATGCATAAGCACCAATTTTGAGATAGATTTTGAACTTAAATCTGGACTGATTCATCTCTTGCCTACATTTCATGTTTTTGCAGGAGAGGATCCGAACAAACACCTCAAAGAATTTCATGTGGTATGCTCAAGTATGAAGCCAACTGGCGTTTCTGAAGAGCAAATTAAATTGAGAGCTTTCCCATTCTCATTAGCAGATTCGGCAAAAGATTGGATATACTACCTACCACCAGGTACCATTACCACTTGGAATGAGATGAGTAAACTCTTTTTGGAGAAATACTTTCCAGCCTCGAAAGTTACAATATTAGAAAAGATATTAGTGGCATTCGACAACACAATGGAGAATCACTTCATGAATATTGGGAGAGATTTAAGAGGTTATGTGCTAGCTGTCCAAACCACCAAATTAGTGATGGACTCCTAATTCAATATTTCTATGAGGGTCTCCTACCCATGGAAAGAAGTATCATTGATGCTGCTAGTGGTGGAGCACTAGTTAATAAAACACCGAACGTGGCAAGACGTTTGATTAGTGACATGGCAGCGAACTCCCAACAATTCAGCAGTCAATTTGAGCCACAACTACCAAAAAGAGTAAATGAGGTAAGTACTTCAAACATTGAACAACAACTTTGTGAACTTCCCTCTCTTGTAAAAAAAAATGGCTGTAGGACATATGCAGCAATCTTATGCATGTGGAGTATGTTCTGCCATGGACCATCCACCCGACATGTGTCCAACTTTGCAAGAAGGAGATACAGAACAAGCCAATGCTATAGGTGGATTTCCAGGACAACCAAGGCAAAGGTATGACCCTTTCTCCAATACTTACACTGCTGGATGGAGAGATCACCCTAATTTAAGATATGCGAATCGTCAACCAATTGCCCCAAATGCCATACCAAATCGACCACCAGGTTTCAATCAACCAAGGGTGCGGCAACCATTTCAAGCACAACCACCGCCAGTACCGCAACCAGCTCCACAAAATTCAGGTATGTCTCTCCAGGATATTGTTAAAGTACTTGCCACTAACACAATGAAATTTCAGCAGGAAACTAGGGCAAGTATCCAAAACGCTTTAAAATCAAATGGGACAATTGGCCACTAAAATGAGGCAAATATTTGAGAGTCAAAGCTCAGGAAAATTCCATCCTCAGCCATGATCAATCCAAGAGAAAATGCTAGTGCTGTAACTTTGAGAAGTGGAAAGCATTAGATATTCCACAAAGAATCACAAGCTGATGAAGAGGATGAAATCACTTCCACCATAACAAACGATCTAAACACTTCTAAGTGTAAATCCTACAACTTCCATTCATTCATATGTTACCCCTCCACCTTTTCCCAGCAGATTTGCAAAATCAAAGAAGGAGGAACAAGAACAAGAAATCTTGAAACTTTTCGCAAGATCGAGGTAAACATACCACTTCTGGATGCTATCAAGCAGTGCCTCGTTATGCAAAATTTCTCAAAGAGTTATGCACCAACAAGAGGAAGTTGAAAGGAAATGAGAAGGTAAGTGTGTGGGAAAATGTTTCAGCTGTATTGCAAAGAAAAATTCCTCCGAAATGCAAAGATCCAGGTACGTTCACCATTCATGCACCATTGGTGATACCAAGTTTGAAAGAGCTACGTTAGATTTAGGAGCATCTATTAATGTCATGCCATATTCTATTTATGCTTCTTTGAATCTTGGACCTCTTGCGGAAATTGGTATTGCAATTCAACTTGCTGATCGTTCTAATGCATATCCCAAGTGAGTTGTGGAAGATGTGCTTGTGCAGGTGAATCAATTGGTATTTCCAGCAGACTTTTATGTTCTTGAAATGGAGGATGAGACATCTCCCAATCCAACACTGATGCGTTCGAAACTAGCAAGTATACTAGTCGCACAAGTAATAAAGTGATAAGTAAGATATCGTTCCCACGAGGATTGATTCTAACTGAATTTGTTATTTTCCAACCACAATTAACTAAATGGGGGGTTTTTTGTTGAATGATTAACTAAATGAAATAAGAATGCAAATTAAGAATAACAAAACAGAAGTTAATTTGAATGAAAGATCAATGAGAGACACTTGGTTAAGGGTTCTTTCTTTGCCACAAGATATGAATTTGTGAATTAACATAGAATTGTAATCCAATTACAGCATTGAAGTTATCAACCGTAGATAACAACAAGCTCTGTTATCCCAATCTTTCCTTACTTTGTTGTTAAATTAAACAGGCTCTTTACTTAATCTCTATCCATTAAACAACCTAGAACAAGCTCTCTAAATTTAATTCAATGGATGCCTTATGAAAAGAAAGACAGGTTGATCTAAGCAATAAACACACAAGCTCGGATTATTTAACTTAGGTTATATTCCCCAATTGCAATCTCTGATCACAATTTTGCTACTAATGATTAGAAATTCAAGACAATTACGGATCAAGATTTTCTAGTCTAGCAATAGACAATATCCAGATTATATTCAGTTGGCCACCCAAATACAATCCAGCAAGCAATCATAAGCATTAGACATGGGAAAATACAAGCAACTTCAATTAGAGAATTGGCTAACAATTCCTTTCCAGAAATTCAAATTTTTTTCAACCAACAAAAAAAAAACCAGTATCCAGGGGCTTTGAAAATCGGACCCTCAAACCAATTTCAGATTTAGTTATACATATTCAGATAGAATACAAATACAATACAATATGGAGACATTCCAGAAAATGAGAGGGAAAGGGAAACTTAGCAAATTTGATGAAATCTATTAGGATTTTTAGTTCTTCCTCTTTCCAAGCCTTCAATCTCCTTCAAGAACTCCAAGAAATGAGAGAAATCCAAAGATGCAGCCTCCTCCACGTTCTCCCCTCTTCCAGTTATGAAATAAACCCTAAAATGTGTTTAAATACTCTGCTACAGTAACGTGCTACAGTGTCCCGTATTATACATGCTACAATGATGTGTGGAATTACATTTCTACACTTCTTACACTGTTTTGATTACAACTTTCGGTACACTGAATGGATTCATAAACCTTAAATTTCTCCAAAAAGTTGACTTCGAGAGCTTTTCAACGGTATATGATATGTCATCGGGTTCATTGTATATCAATACAATTAAATCCGAGAAGATGGTTGACTAGCAGAGGTGAAAATGAGGGTTTTACTCCATTTTTGTGCAAGTTGCTCCAAAACTCCTACAAACATCAAAACCACACAAAAACATAAAAATACCAAGGAATATAGCAAATAAACATGGACGAATTGATATGAAAATGATATATAAATAGACACTTATCAAATTCCCCCACACTTAGACTTTGCTATTCCTCGAGCAACTACGACAATATGAAATAAAACTAAACCGAAACAGAATCAACAAAAAATTAAAACACACAAATGCTTCATCTTGCAAATAGGCCTCAAAGATTGTACTTAATTATAACCCAAGGAAAACTTCAAAATAATACCCTTGATCAAGAATTTCATCTCAAAGATTAGTTTCGCTTCACTTCAATTCCTCAAGTGTGTGTGTGTAGAGCCCTTCTCACCTAATCACTTGTAACCCGGATGAGTTTATGCATAAAAATGAATCATATTTAATATTGAAGATGTTTGTATAAATGAACTCCATAGGCTTGCTTTTCAAGTCACTCTCCACTAATGTAGACATGCACAACACCAAGGATCAAGTAGGACTTTTATTAAGCTTGTAACGTTTGGCTTGGGTGAAGGTATGATAAAGGATAATAATTAGGCTCAAATCACCCACAAACACATAAATCATTCAAGACTATGTAGAGCTCAACCCTATAACTCAACTTCATTTCAATTCACCAGGTTACTCCCCCAAACTTATTTAGAACACTCAATCTTTTTTTTTCTTTTGCAGAAAACAAAAGAAAACTACACCCCCACACTTGTTGTTTCATTCTTTTTAAGAACACTTAAGGGTATAGATCTCTTATTCTTATTCTTTTCTTCTTTTTTTTCTTTTTTTTCTTTTTTTTCTTTTTTTTATTACACTTCCCCTCCCCCACACTTAAACAACACATTGTCCTCAATGTGTAAGTACGTGGACGATAAGTACAGATTGGTTTTTTTTTGTTTTTCTTTTTTTTTTAAACACAATAGAACTCACTTGTATTGCTCATGACACATCCCAACCTCCTCTAACTTCCCAAAACCAGAACATAGCTCAAAATTTAATTGTGAACGATCTACATTCTCATAGGTAAGGGATAAACTGTTTGGAATAAATTCATTTGAGGTTAGGAAATCTTTTAGTGAGTTAACAAAGAAAAAGGCTTACAAAGGCTCAAAGGGTTAACTAGGGATCAATTTCAGTCAAGGTTGGCTATTAAGGCTCAAACGGTCCAAAGATGGCCTAAATCATTTCCCCAATGTTGCACAGTCTAGGATTTCGCCTTGAGTGACCATCAAACAAGTTCTAGAATTCATTGAAATCTGAAGAAACATTTAAATTACATAACTTTCTCTAAGTGAACAAATAACTCAGTGATAATAGCTCAGTGCTCAATGTTGTGCAAGGAATCAAAAGCACAGCGAAAACCAATAAACATTTCAAGCACACAGATCCATGCATCATTTATCATTTTCCAAGTGTTATTTTTAATTCAATCATTATCCGTTGATCCATCGACACCAAAATTGCAAGAAAAGAGTCTGTGGCGTTGTTACACCTGAGTCAAGATTGTATATTTCAACAATCCTTAGGACCAGTAGCCCGCAGACTTAGAGTTTCCAGCCTATATACCTTTATTATGAAAGAACAAAACAAGAACCAGACACTTGCGAATAACGATGAATATAAACAAACTACAGATTTATTGAGAGAGAATGCGTTTCAAGAGTTAAGAAAACCCCATATTCTGCCATTCTCAGGTTTTTCCACAATGTTTTTTTTTTTTTTTCGAATCGAAACTGATATAGACAAAAACACACAACAACTCTAAATTACACAAAACTACACTTACTCATAAAATAACAAAGTCCAACAAGCCAGCAAACAAAAACAAGTCAGTTAGAATGGGTCTAAAAAGTTTAGAAGTTAGCCTCCTTATTCAGCCATTATGGATTGAAGAGATCCAGAATGCGTTTCAAGAGAACTTGAACTTTTTAAGCCACCACTCTAAAAACCGAGATTAGAAAATATTACCTGGGACGAAAGAAATAACCTGAAAAAACTCAAAAGAAAGGACATGAAAAATCTCAAATAACCACACTAAAAAGAAAGCAAACAAAAACGAAGCAAACCAGCAAATAGAGATTACAGATGGAGGGTTAAATCCAGTTGACGCCTTTTGTTGCCTTCTCCAAACCAATTTATCGGAGCCATTGTTGGATCAGGTGAATAGACGAATTCTTGTAGTTTGTCAATTAACTCTCCTGCAGTTGAAGCTGTAACCAGCATTTGCCTTGCTGACGGTGAGATGAAATTTTTTTTCTACAGCTTGATCAAGAAAGGACAACAAACCATCAAAAAAATTATTAACATTTAACAAACCAATGGGTTTCCGATGGATGTTTACTGTGCCCAAGAGGTGATTTGAAATATCTCCTCTAATGTACCATAACCACCCGGCAAAGCTATAAATGCATCGGACTTAACAACCATATGTGCAATACGCTCATGCATACTAGAGACCTGTAACTCTTCCCCGATTGTGTTGCCTACGATATCTCGTACAGCTATTGGTCTGTCTCTTATACACATCTAGATGTGTATAAGAGACAGCTCCTAAGGATGCAGTTGTCGACACACACCCCATTAACCCAAGACTACCCCCTCCATAAATCAAATTAATACCCCTCGTAGCTAATGTCCTACCAAGATCAAGAGCAGCTGTGGTAAACTCTCCATCTTTACCAAATTGCGATCCGCAAAATACGCATATATTGCGGAATCGCTGAATTGGTGTTTTCTCCATTTCTACAAGTGCTCTAATCTTGTGGAAGACACGTTAGATATTATGCTTTTCAATTGCAAGACAGGTTATGGAATGACATATGAAAATATGCAGAATGTTTATATACACCCATAATACTCTCAAATTTTGACACATGGGGACATACTTTCGGTGGGGGTTGCTCGATGCAGATTTATCGCCCCAAGATTTGAAAAAATGAGATATGCTTTCGGCGAGGATTGACAAAAACTACACACTTGTCTCCCACGTGAAGCATGGAAAATGGAGATACACTTTCGGCGGGGTTGACAAAACCCCCACACTTGTCTCCCACGTGAAGCATAAAAAATAGAGATCCACTTTCGGTGGAGGTTGACAAAACCTCCACACTTGTCTCCCACGTGTACTTATGCCATAGGGTAGTCATATGGTTTGTCAAAAAGAAAACTTGAAATTAAAACAAACAAAACAACAAACAACAACAACATAAAAACAACATTGATAATTAGATCAAACGAAACAAAACAAAAAAAAAAATTCGACAACAACAACACACATTCAAATATACAAGTAGTTGTGATTGTGGCTCAAATCTTCCTCTGGTTTTACGTCCAGTAACGGCTGAAACGCCTTCTATGAGTCGGGGATTTGCTTCCCATCCAGTTTTCTTATAAACTGGCAAACAGGGTCGTTTTTAGTCAGAGTCCCTAGACTATAACACTGCAATTCATCACGAAATTGTGTCCATAGATTAAGCAATTCACGCTGAACAAGTCCACAAGAATGTGACTCGAGAGTTAACAAAACATTATCCAGCAACTCATTACTCAAACCATTCTTAATAAATGAAAGTTTATCTTCTCTATTCCTGGACGCAAAACCTAATGAACGACAAGTCTAGTTACAATTCCATCTAGCACATTTATAACATACTTGTAACCTTTTCGCTCTTCGCCTCTTGGCGTAGTAGCTTTTTTCTAGACCAGGCATGTATTTTGCGAGATTAATGTCCGGCTCACCGGACAATCTCACCTTGGCTTCGATAAGCAATCGGATATCAGCAGGCACATTTAGGAGCATCAATGCCCAAAGTCTAGTCATCCGTACTTTATAAATTTTAAACACAGCAGTTTGAGGAAGTGAAGGGAAATATTTACGAAGGTTCGATAGAAAGATATCAGCATCCATTGAAGAGAAGAAAAGGAGAGATATTACCGCTAATGCGATTGAGTTTGTTCTTCTCCCAGATATGCACGTTTCAAACCTTCGAACAATGGCTTCAACTCCCGTTTGACTGTTTCCTCAAGCTGTTGCACAACTGAACTTGAAGCACGGAATAATCAAATTAAACACAAGAAAAGAAAAGAAAAGAAAAGAAAATAGAGACACATAAAAGAAATAAAAACACAAGAGCAAATGAAAGTCAAAAACAAGTAAAAAATATGAAAACAAATGAGACAGATGGCAAAGAGAGATAAAACCTGATCAATTTGATGGCCTATGAAAGGAATCTCCTCGAGACACAAAAATCGATCAGTATTACCTCATTTTATTTTTCTTTTCTTCTTTTTTTATTTTTCAAAAACATTGGGTTGCCTCCCAATAAGCGCTTGGTTTAACGTCCTCAGCCCGACGTTGGTTCCATCATGGCAGGGTCCAATCTCTGCTATGCTTCTCTAGTGGCTTGGATCCTTTTTCCAACAAGAATTGGTGCATACATATGGCTGGGCCTTGGATGTTAGCAATTATCCACCCAATAGCTATTTTGTGATCTCTAAGTACTCGGACGAGTTTCTCTTCTTGTAGTGGTGCAAGGCCCACTTCTATTTTAACTGGCAAAGGATCATTCTTATCCAAGAATCCATGCTTCAAATGATCTGGAAGAGGATTAAGCTCCAAGGTAGGGGCTTTCATCATAGAAGGCAGAAGTTTCACATTAGATAAAGGAAATTGAATGCACGAAACATCATACCTATTTGTGGTTATAGCTATAGGTCTCATCTAAGCTTGCCACAGTTTCCTCCATTTCTTTGGACACTTGTATCAACCTTCTTGATTCCTTGTAATTTTCTGTCCATATGTGATCACTAAAAACCACTTCCAATCCATCCTTGTGAGTTAACTCAAAATGTTGTTGTGGCAAAGAATCAATAACATCAACTGCAAAAATAGAATACAAGTCACTAGGGTACCTCATTGTCTCAAAAATATTGAAACGAATCACCTCGCCCTCGAATTCCATGGTGAGAGTGCCATCATGAACATCAATCTTAGTTCGAGCAGTTTTCAAGAATAGTCTCCCCAAAAGAATTGGTGTTGGATTAGGAGATGTCTCATCCTCCATTTCAAGAACATAGAAGTCTGCTGGGAAAACCAATTGATGTACCTGCACAAGCACATCTTCCACAACTCCCTTGGGATATGCTTAGAACGATCAGCAAGTTGAATGGTAATACCAGTTTCCGCAAGAGGTCCAAGATTTAAAGAAGCATAAATAGAATATGGCATGATAATAATAGATGCTCCTAAATCTAACATAGCTCTTTCAAACTTAGTTTTACCAATGGTGCATTTAATGGTGAACGTACCTGAATCTTTGTATTTCGGAGGAATTTTTCCTTGTAAAACAGCTGAAACATTTTCCACCACACTTACTTTCTCATTTCCTTTTAACTTCCTCTTGCTGGTGCATAACTCCTTGAGACATTTTGTTTAACAAGGTACTTGCTCGATAGCATCCAGAAGTGGTATATTTACCTCAATTTTGGGAGAAGTTTCCAAGATTTTCTGTTCGTGTTCCTCCTTCTTCGATTTTGCAAATCTACTAGGAAAAAGTGGAGGAGTAACATATGAAAGAATGGGAGTTATAGGATTTACCTGAGAAGTCAATGTTTTGTTCATGGTGGATGTGGTGTCATCTCCTTCATCAGTTTGTGATTTTTCCGGTAAGACATCTAATTGCTCTCTACTTTGCAAAGTTATCGCACTAGCAGTCCGCTTGGATTGATCACCGTTTGAGAAATAATTTTTCTGAGTCTTGGCCCTCGAATTTTGCTCATGCTAGTAGCCAATTGTTCCCATTTGATTTGCCAGGTTTTGGATTACTTGCCCCAGTTTCCTGCTGGAATTGCATTGTGTTAGTGGCAAGTGCATTAACCATGTCCTGGAGAGATATACCTGAGTTTTGTGAAGCTGGTTGCGGTGCTGGATGTGGCATTGGTGGTGGTTGCATTTGAAAAGGTTGTTGCACTCTAGGTTGATTGAAACCTTGTGGCCGATTTGGTATCACATTTGGAGTGATTGGTTGATGCTTCCAGTAACTGAAATTATGTTGATCTTCCCATCCAGCATTGTAAGTGCTAGAGAAAGGATCATACCATTGCCTCGTTTGTCTGGAAATCCACCCATGGCATTGGCTTGTTCCATATATTCTTCCTGTAAAGTTGGATACATGTCGATTGGATGTCACGTAGAAATAATATTCCCACATTCATAAGATTTTTGGATATCTCTACAGCCATTGTTTTCCACAAGAGAGGTTAGCTCAGAAAGTTGTTGTGTTCAATATAATTTATAATTATCGAAGTGCTTACCTCATTTACTCTCCATGGTACTTGGGCTCAAATTGGTGCTACGAATGATAGAAGTTTACTGCCATGTTGTCTAAACAAAAACAATCAGAAAAGAAAAACAAAGAAAATATGAATCAACAATGAAAACAAAATAACAAATCGATTAGAAAATCAATTCCCCGGCAACGGCGCCAAAAACTTGATGCTGTTTCGAAACTAGAAGTATACTAGTCGCACAAGTAATAAAGTGTGAGTGAGATATCGTTCCCACGAGGATTGATTGCTAATTAAATGTTATTCGAAAGCAAAAACAGAGTAAAATGGGGGGGTTTTGTTGATTGATTAACTAAGTGAAATACTAATGCAAACGAAGAATAAACAAAACAGGAAAGTTAATTTGAGGAAAACTCCATGGGAGAAAGCTGGTTAAGGGAGCTTCTCTTACCCACAGAGATATGGATTTGCGAATTAATTGTATAATTATCATCCAATTACACCATTGAAATTATCAACCGTAGATAACAAGAAGCTCTGTTATCCCAATCTTTCCTTACTTTGTTGTTAATAAAACAGGCTCTTTATTTAATCTCTATCCATTAAACAACCTAGAACAAGCTCTCTGAGTTTAATTCAATGGATGCATTATGATTAGAAAGATAGGTTGTTCTAAGCAATAAACACACAAGCTCGGATTATTTAACTTAGGTTATATTCTCCAATTGTAATCTCTGATCACCATTTTGCTACTAATGATTAGAAATTCAAGACAATTACGGATCAAGATTTCTAGTCTAGCAATAAATCACAACCAGATTATATTCAGTTGGCCACTCAAATACAATAAGCAAGCAATCATAAGCATTAAATATGGGAGAATACAAGCAACTTCAATTAGAGAATTGGATAACAATTCCTTACACAATCAACTTACAAAAACCACATCAGGGGCTTTGAAATCACCCTCAACCAATTCAGATTCAGTTACACATGTTTAAGAACGTGGTAAATACAATACAACATGGAGACATTCCAGAAAATGAAAGGGAAGGGAAAAAACTTAGCAAATTTGATGTAATTCTCTTTGGATTGTAGTTCTTCCTCTTTCCAAGCTTCCTTTCTCCTTCAAGAAATCCAAGAGATGAAAGAATTCCAGAGCTGCAGCCTCTACCACGTTCTCCCCTCTTCAAGTTATGAAAATAAAACCTAAAATGTGTTTAAATACTCTGCTACAGTGACTTGCTACAGTGCCCCGTATTATACATGCTACAGTGCTTGTGGAATTATATTTCTATACATCTCACACTGTTTTGATTACAACTTTTGGTACATTGAATGGATTTATAACCGTAAATTTCTCCAGAAAATAGACTTCGAGAGCTTTCCAACGGTATATAATATGTCATCGGGTTCATTGTATATCAATACAATTAAATCCGAGAAGATCACTGACTAGCAGAGGGGAAAATGAAGGGTTTTACTCCATTTTTGTGCAAGTTGCTCCAAAACTCCTACAAACATCAAAACCACACAAAAACATAAAAATACCAAGGAATATAGCAAAGAAACATGGACGAATTGATATAAAAGTAATACATAAATAGACACCTATCACCTTCCTCCAATGAGAGACATACAGCATTGTATTGATCTTGTTCCAGGTGCTGTGTTGCCAAATAAATCAGCCTATCGAATGAGTCCTACAGAACATGAAGAATTACAACGGCAGGTTAATGAGCTTATCACTAAAGAGTTAGTGAGGGAGAGCTGGAGTCCTTGTGCTGTCCCAACTCTTTTGGTGAATAAAAAGAAGATGATAGAAGCTTCTATCTTATCACTTCCAAATCTCAGCAAGGTTTTTGAAGTTGAATGTGATGCTTCCAATATTGGTATTGATGCTGTTATTAGCCAAGAAGGCAGATCAATTGCTTTCTTTAGTGAAAAATTGAATGCATCTCGCAAAAAGTACTCAAATTATGACAAAGAGTTGTATGCTATTTGTCGAGCTTTGAAGCATTGGAGTCAGTATCTCTTGCTAAAACCATTTGTTCTATATTCTGATCATGAAGCTTTGAAGTTCATCAACAGCCAACAGAAGCTTAATGTTCGACATGCTAAATGGGATGGTTATCTACTCAAGGCAAACCAATTGTGTATTCCTCAATGTTCCTTGAGAGAATAAATCATTAATGAAGCACATGGCAGTGGCATTAGCGGTCATTTTGGGAGAGACAAAACTATTGCTATTGTGAAGGAAAACTTCTATTGGCCGAAGATGGAAAGGGATGTGATGAAGCACGTGAAGAGGTGTACAATTTGTCACGTGGCAAAAAGTCATGGGCAAAACACTGGTTTGTACACTCCATTACCTGTTCCTAATGATCCATGGGAAGATGTTAGCTTGGATTTTGTGGTGGGATTGCCTAGAACACAGCGAAACAAAAGAT
>SNVD02016270.1:0-12554 GCA_013180625.2 Boswellia sacra | reverse complement strand
GGCGGGCCGCTGGCCGAGTTGGTGGGCGCCCCGAAGGCGCCGCCCGCGAGCAGCTGGTTGCTCGACAGGCCCGCCTGCACGCGCGGGTCCTGGCAGTAGTTGGTCTCGATGAAGGGGCTCTTGCGTGGGGCGCCCGTTTGGGTGGCGGGCGCGCGCGGCTGCGAGGGCTGCGTGGGCTGCGTGGGCGGCGTGGGCGGCGCGGGCGGCGCGGGGAGCGAGCTCTTGGTTTCGCTGTTGCAGAGGTACTTCATGTCGTCGGTGCCGATGCGCGACATGAAGTTGACGACGAACTGGGCGCCCGGGCGGCCGCAGTCGTGCACGGCCTGGCGGTGGACGCAGCGCAGGAACTGGTCGAACATGCAGCAGAGCATCTTGGAGCTGACCTCGCGGTCGCTCAGCTCGGACTCGGTGAGCCAGCCCGAGGCGGGCGCCTGTGCGAGCTGGCCACCTCTGGGGCCCAGACTGGAGCTTGGATTCAGGGTGAAGCTGGGACTCGAGCTGGCCAGCTCGGCCGCAGTCAGTCGTCGGACTGAGACTGCGCCGCCGCCGCCGCCGCTGCCGCCGCCGGCCCAGTCGAGCTGAGCGCTGGCCGCGGCCGCGGCGCCCGCCTGGCTGGCCAGGTAGGCCTGCATGCGTCTGTACTCGTGGCTGCACACCTGCTGCGCCTTCGCCTGGTTCCAGGTGCTGAGGCAGCGCAGGTTGTCCACATAGTCCTGGCGGAACTTTTTGTCGATGCACAGGTTCAGCCACATCCAGTTGACGCGGTCGCGGATGGGCTGCGCCAGCTGCGCCTCGAGGCCGCAAATGGGCCTCGTGGGCGCGCTCGCAGGCACTCGAGCCGCGGCGCCAGTCGCCAAGTCGTCGGCGCTCGTAACACTGACCTGGCGGGCCGGATCGAAGGCCGCCGGCAGGGGGAAGTCGGCGTGCACGAGCAGCGACTCGTTCCAGCTGGAGAGCGAGCTACGCAGCTGTTGCAGCTGCACGGGCCAGCACTGGGCCAGCGCGAAGGTCGCGCGGCCACAGTTGGACTCGATGGTCTCGGGCGTGCCCGGGAAGCTGTGGTTGAGGTTGGCCACGATGAGCGCCTCGCTGGCGCGGCACTTGTTGTTCTCCTCCACAGTCAGCTGTTTGCAGTCGCTCTCCAACTCGTGCGCCATCGAGGCCGCCGCCGCCGCCGCCGCCAAGATCGTCTGGCGGCGCGCGCGGCGCCTCGAGTCGGCCGGGTCGAAGTAGGGCGCCGTCTGGGCGGCCTCGGCCAGTCGCTGATCGTTGGGCTGGCGGCGCAGATCCGGAAATTGGCCCGGCGGCAACGGCGCCCCCAATCGGTGTTGCGCGCTGAAGCTGACGCTGGCCACCTTCTGCTTGATGCTCGCCGCCGGCCAGCCCAGCGAGTACGCCACTTGGGCACACGCCCGGCCCAGCTGCCGCCTCGCCTGGCCCAGCCAGCCGGCCAGTCGGGCGCCGGCCGCGCCCAGCGCGCTCGTCGCGGCTCCGCCTCCGCCGCCGCCGCCGGCTCGCTGCTGATTGGGATAGTGCTGGCCGGGCGAAGAGTTGGCCGAAGGGGGGGGCGCGCGCAGGCCGGCGGGCCACTTGCGAGTCTTGTTGGAGTTCGGCTTGTGCGCCGCCCCGGTGGAGTTGACAAAGTAGTCGAGCTTGATGAGCGCCACACTGGTCACGTTCTTGATGCGCCACAGCTCGTCGAAGAGCGTCAAAAAGTTCTCGTCCAGCGTTCGGTTCGGCTGCTTCCACTGGTTCGTTTCGAGCGCGCCACTCGTTGATGTCGTCGTCGTCGTCGTCCTCATCGTAGTCGTGGTCGTTGTCGCCGTCGAACTGATGGCCATGGTGGCGTTCTGAGCGCGACTTGTCCGCGAATCGGCCCGTGTACGCGCCACCGCCCCGCTCTGGTGCACTCAGAGCGGCTCACCAGCAGCGCGGCCAGTTTTCTGTTGCAACCGCCACCACACTCACGGTCGCCACGAGCAGCAATTGTCTGGCTGTAGTTAGCTCCATCTTGTGTCCTGATTACTGCGTCGAACAGCGCCCCAACTCTGGGCAACTTTCAATTAGTTGGTTCGCCTCGGCGACCAGAGGAAGTGAGCTGCGGGCGCCCTCCACGAGAGACTAGTGCCAACATCGACGGCATCAGCGAGCCGATTAGTCCGCGAGCAGAATCCACCTCAGCAAACTATTGCGGAAGTCGGCGAGCCCACAATAAGTAGGCGCTGTGTGCGGGCCCGCGTCGTGTGGCGAGCGCTATGCGCCCGAGCGCACAAGTGCGCGTCTCTGTGTTTTCGGCACCTAGCGCACCTGCGCACACAGGTGAATGGGCGTGACGTGCTAATAAATGATCGCGCGCGAGGCGAGCGTGTAATTTGTGTGTTGTGTTGTTGTCTTGAAACAATTGATAGTATTAGTTGATGCCGAGCGGAGGGCGGCGCGCGCGTGCCCATGACGCAAGCGTTGCGAACTGCGTCGGACTCGCCGGCTCGCGCAGCGCATTACCTGAATTACATCTCGCACCGCCGCCAATCATTTGCGCCCCGCTCGCTGGCGTCTTTTCAATTTACTGACTCCATTCAATTTGCTCCATCAGCGCCAACGAGGCGAGAGCGCCTTGGCTCCGCCAATAACCAAGGCCCGCGCGCGTCCTTCATAAAGAAGAAGAGAGAACGAACGACTCAGAGATGAGACTCTCGTGTATGTATAGTCGAGACAAATGGCTCTGTCTGGATGGCGTGTATGCCGGCGACTAGTGCACAAAACTCGTCAAACTGCTCGCAAAATCGGTGACCATCGTGTCGAGGGGCCGAATACTCGACCGTCACATCGGCACCCACACTCCAGGCGATCGTGTGCTCTCGATCTACTGAGTAAATTACGTGATTCGGCCCATACTTTTCAGCCCAACGCCTTTCATTCCTAGCCGCTGTTGTTCGTAGCGCCTTTGCGAATTCTTCCAGCTCAGAATCCAACGATCCGGCGGTGGCAATTTGTATTCAGAGAGGTGGCAAAAGAAAATTATACACCAGCTCTGCTGATCTCGTGACGCCAAGACAAACGCACGTCACTGACTTCCGATCCGGACGCGCGCTCGCGACTGTGGCCTCACTCACGAGAACCGACGTCATCAGAGCGCGTGCTGTGAATCTACCTGAAGACCTGACCTATGCGACCTGGGGTCACGCTGGAACTGTGCCATTAGCATTCGACTTGTGGACTGTTGTGTAGGCATAAACGTTCGGTGCATAATACTACATCAGTGGTAATTACCCGGAGTGACACAGTGTCGACGCGCGCGTCCTCTATCCGGGGATTTTGGCCCAGTCGCAGCTGCGCGCCGCTTTGTTTACCTGACTCCCCCATGCGTTGTGACGCTTGAAATGCCAACATTCGAACGAGTGGCGACGCATCTGGATTGAACTATCAGACATCATCTCGGGCCCCAAGGGGTCCATAGATCTAGCAAAGCAACACGATACCCACCAGCGATCTCATCATCACATTAGGCCAAAGCACAACAGCCACCAGAGAGCACACACACAATATGGACCCACCAGTTGTTTATTATAACCCCGCGCACTACATTGTTACTGGCTCCGGCAACAAAGTTTGCCGTCAGTCGGTGCTATGTGGTAGCCAAAATATAATGTTAAATGGCAAAACAATAATTCAATCAAACTGTGTTATACGTGGCGATCTGGCCAGTGTCAAAATAGGCCGGCATTGTGTCATCAGCAGCAGGGCAATCATCAGGCCACCATTCAAAAGGTACCCAAAAGGTTATGCCTTCTTTGGTATGCAAATCGGTGATCACGTTTATATCGGCGAAGACTCAATAGTTAACGCTTCCTCAATAGGCTCCTATGTTCACATTGGCAAGAATTGTGTCATCGGCAGGCATTCCATCTTGAAAAGTTGCTGTGCTATCGCTGACAACACCATACTACCGCCCGGCACGATAGTGCCCTGCTTCTCGGTGGTTAGTGGATCGCCAGGCCTGGTGACGGGTGAGTTACCGGAATGTACGCAGGATGTTCTGGTTGACTTTACGAAAAACTATTACGCAAACTTCATCTCGAGTCCTCATTCTCTTCCTCCATCTTGAACTGCTCCTCTTGCGTGGGCGCCGTACCTTTGATGGGGCGCCGAAATAAAAGTACATGCGGCTCCGGTTCGTGGATCATGTAATGATTCCAACCATGTGATTGCTGAATGCCGAACGCTCTCCACTCGTCCTCGGACATCAGTTTCTTGGGCAGTGTTTTAACCATCTCGTGTGGGATTAGGACGTGACGATACTCGTAGTGCTCGTCATAGTACTTGTCCGAGTATTGGATATGTTTTGAAGGCATTTCCGATTATTGGGAATATGTTGGCTGAACTTGTTGGAGTTTAAAATGATTCTGAATCGTGCGGATCTGGAGTTGGGTGTAGTTTGGTCGCGCAGCTCGGGCTATATGACCGGTTGACTGGTACAGAAACCCACTTCGGAACGTGAAACAATATAGATGAGTCCTGTCCGAGTTCGTCCAGCGCCTGACGATTTGTTGACTAACAGATAGATGAGATACGTTGTGACGATGTTGTTACTACGGGTCGACAGATCTTGGTGATTGTCTGGTTGTTACCACACCTGGACGAGTGGGCAAGTTCACTTCTCGCTCTGTCGCTGAGTCGGCCGGTCGATATCGATCGCGACGTTTGTTGCGAGATCAAGCAACAGGCAAGCCGAACGCGCTGCGAGTGTAATGGCGCGCGCGCGAAATTTCGCCGCCGTTTTGCTCGTTGAGCCCGCGATTTGCAGGGGCCACCGCATGGACATCTCGCAAGCATCCAACTTAAAGGCCATGCGAGTGAGTGAAGACGCAATTATTGCCTCAGCGCCTCAGTAATTTGGCTCAGAAGGTATGACCCATCGAACAATCCATTATTCGCCCGCCCATCCCACTTCAAGTTCTTCTGAACTCGTGGGTACTTGAACTATATCCATCTAAGAGCGTCATGTCCGAAGGATTCAAATATATTGAACGAACAAAACTGTCTAAAGCCCAGAAGCGACGTGATGCCAAGGAAGCCAAACGGGCTGAACAAGTCAAACGAATTGAACAAGCCGAGAAGGAGCCCAAGTCGGATTGTGTCCAGGAAGGAGGGCATGAGGTTGAGTTCTTCGACAAACTTTTCACCAAGTTGAATCTAAAGATATACGATATAGACGCCGATGGAGACTGTCTATACAGGGCGGTTGAACACCAGCTCAAGATCGCGCCAGACTCGTTGGAACACCTTACTCCCCAAGAGCTCAGACAACGAACCAGCCAGCACATGTTACAGCACAAAGACCTCTTCATGCCCTTCTTGAGCAACGATGACGGAAACTGTATGACAGAGTCTCAGTTTCAAACCTATTGTGATCGCATAGCCCGAACAAAAGAATGGGGCGGCCACCTCGAATTGACAGCCATATCGCAGTTCACCAAGAAACCCATCCACGTCTATCAAGCTGATTCAGAGCGCCCCATTATTATTGAATCAGGCGAGCTCAGTAACAAAAAGCCAATCCTCCTTAGTTTCCATAAGCACCTATATGGCCTTGGAGAACACTACAACTCGCTATTAACTGGAAAGTCTTGATATTTATTCAGCAATATAAAAGTGAAACAAAATCATCTCCTTGTGTGTATAGCTATTTACAAATATGTCCAGGAGGTTTGTAGACAACCATCATTGTCTACTATCGAAATCGCTATCCATTCAACTTCAGGCCTTTCAGATCGCTTGTTAGCGCGGAATCGCTAGCCTCTTCATTGTTATTATCTTCAGCCTTAGCAGATCTCTTAACGGCTGAGTCAGGACGATATGAATCATTGAAAATCTTCACGTTGCCACCACCTGGTTTGTGCTTTATATTTTGCAATGATTGGACTTTGGATGACGTTTTCCATTCCAACTTACGCGACTCGATCTTCACATCGCCACCCGCAGGCTTATGCTCTTTATTATCCAACGAACCAACCTTGCTTTTAGCATTCCAATTGAGCTTTTGCGATTCAATCTTGACCCTTCCCCCTGCTGGCGTATGCTTTATATTGTGCAAAGATCCTACCTTGGACTTACAGTTCTTTAGATCAGGTGACTTGGCCAAGCCGACTGGTGCCTTGATAGGCGGCAGTTTTTTCTTCGGTCTATCGTTATCCCCATTCTCCGAGGGATCAGTTAGATTGGATGAGTCTCTAGACAACGCTGGTCCGCACAGGGTTTTATCCTCGGCGCACTTTATTGCAGCCTCGACTCGCCTATTTCCGGTTTGCTTGTGATCCATATTCTAGATCTGGATTGTTCGAGGTGAGCAAAATTTTAGATGGCGTACAGTACAATATCTAACTTGACATTCTGTGAGAAAAGATTACAATCGAGTTTGCAAATGTAACGAGATTAGCACATGCACAGCCTCAACGCTTGGCCACCCGCAAGGTGTTTGTTATTGTTTGACAACGAGCTCCATCTTCGCCGTCTATTGGCGCGCAAATCTCGAATGCACCATCAGGGGCGCCCCCTCTGCGACTCGGCGAGCAAATGGGTTATCCGACGCAGACTCTCCAACAAAACTTCTATCGCACACAACTCCTATCGCCCCTATGCGCTCGACTGACTTTTATGTGGATTTGCACTTACAGAGGGCGTGGCGAGCGCCAAGAATCTTTGTCGCTGGGGTTACGGTGTACATTTACTTAAAATGTTGGAACAGTCGCGTAATCAGCCAGAGCGCAGACATTCTTGCCACGAACGACTCGGAAATACCCTTTCTCGCCCCAATGCTCACTCCAAGAGTTTTTGATGAGCCAGTAGTCTCCATGCTTGGGATCTGTTCCATAGCCCACGATCAGCACGGCGTGATTTGTCTCACCTTTCGGGCAAGACTCATCGTAGAAGACGCCGCCCTTGTAGGACACCAACGATTCAGTTGCGTATATGCCCGTTGCAACCGGTCCAAATTCTGCAACCACTTGCTTCATCATCTCCTCATCGAACGGCGGCATCATCATACCCCCCGCGTCCTGCATGACTGCTTTTGACTTTTGGAACCTGCAATTATCTCCTTTCTGCTTCTCATAAGGGTAGTCATTCGAATCTTCAATCCCGCCGATGTAGGACAGATCTTCGAGCGCATCGTAGACGAAGCCACCCTCGCAACCATTATTAGTAGATGAACAGTCAACCAGCTCTTGTTCGCTCAGTGGTATCAGATCTCTTCCGGTACCTAAACCGGAAATATTCTGAGAGATCTCCTGGCCCTCGAGCACACCGGTGGTCGCAAACGCCCAGCAGGATCCACAGTGTCCTTGATCTTTGACGCCAGTCACGCGGCCAGGTACTTTGCGCCAGTCAACTTCATCCGGCAATGGCGCGCTGTTGCGCTTCAGCAACTCTAGAAGCGGCGATCCGACCTGAGTGGACTTGAATCGCAGCTGATCGAGACGGCTTGCATCATACTTGAGGCCATGCATGCCTGCTAGCTCTTCGCTTGACCAGTCGGCAAAGTGGTTCAGACCCATCGAAAAGGTTCGCTTGTCTGCAGCATTGTGGCGCTCGATTCTCTGTTTGGTCGCCATGTAGTTTCGATAACGCGCGGCATCTTCCTCTTGAGACGCGTAACTCTTTCCATATCGACGTTTATACAGATTCCAATCCCACTTGGTGGCGCAAACTGCCCCGAAGAGCACCAAGAGGGTTAATAGAAGGGCAGCTATCTTCATTGCTACAGCTCTAGTGTATCGCTGGCTTGAGCATTAGCTGGAGTACCGTTCTGCGATTGAGTAACTCATGAATGCTGTGCTCGTTGCTACTCAAACTTAAAACCCGATTCAATGGGCGCTTTATCGATAAGATCCTTGCGTTTTATCAATGCGATGAGAGTAACAGAATCGTAACAGATATCATCGAGATGAACAGTGCGCAAACAATTTCGAAAGGTGATCCACAACCTCCACATCCAACTCGCTGTATGTGCCCCGTGAGTTAGATTATAATCAGATTTTACCTCCTGGACATAAAATATGGCTTGCGCAACAAAATATACACTCGCTCAACCTGAAGGGTAGACAGACTTGTGATTATCTCATCGCGCGATCATACAATCAGTGGATCCGTGAAATGAACTTGAGTGACATCACTCAATCTACTACACAAGTCCTTGTTGAATTTGTTCCCCCTTTGAATATGATCACATCAGTAGGTTTGATGCTCACCAACACATGTCCAGTGTGTGTGTTCGAGGTGACGAGCTACGATTCTGCTGGACGTCGTTGTTTAAAAACCCGATCGCCTGAGTTCAACATTCACTATTTATGTCGCTCTTACGTCTGCTGAAGCCTACAACGGTATTCATTTCACAGGTCCACGTACAAGTTGACATCATGAAGATCTTCCTGATCACCTTGATTGGTGCGGTTGCATTGATCGAGCTGACCTCAGCCGGCTCGAGAGAGTGGAAGCTCTCCAAAGCTCTAAATGGGAACCGCTATGCGACGCACATCGATGAAGAACGCAGCCATAACAACTTGGCGACAACCAGAGGCCGAGATGCCGGGCGAAGCTCTGGCCTTTCTCACCGGCGATCAGTGGATCAAATCGCCGGCCGAAGCGAGGAGCTCGACAAACTCGAAGATGTCGACAAGATACCGACAGTCTCGCTGGTCGATTCGCATCTCACTGAGGTTTCAATGCAATGGGAGCTGTTCAAAACAAAGTATGGAAAAGAGTACAGCTCTGTCGACGAGGAGCGCCAGAGGCACGCAAACTTTCGTCGAACAATGCAGAAGATCGTCGGGCACAACTCAAAGGGTTCGGACTCATATCAGCTCAAGCTCAATAGGCGATCCGACTGGAGTGCAGAGGAGTGGGAGAGAATGATGGGTCTGCGAGCGGATTTGGTAGGTTCGTCAGAGACTAGAAAGAACGTTGTGAAGACCTCTGAATTCTTGCGCGACCTGCGACGCCAAGACTCTGGTTCGGCACCAGACCAGATCGACTGGCGCCAGACTCCGGGTATAGTGAGTGAGATCAAAGATCAGGGAGGCTGCGGGTCGTGTTGGGCATTTGCCACCACAGGCGTCTTAGAGGGTCAGCAACTGAAACAAACGAATGGCTCGAAGTTGGTGCCAATCAGCGAGCAAGACTTGATCGACTGTTCGAAATCGAACAATGGCTGCTATGGTGGATTCATGAAGGACGCGCTCGACGACGTTGCGAAGATGGGCGGAATAGAGAGCGAGGTCGACTACAAGTACATCTTCGCGGAGGGCGAGTGTGCCTTCAGGAAGTCTCGCTCTGTGATGACCGACGCCGGCCACCTGATGCTTACAAACATCACCGAGACCGAGCTCGCTGAGACTGTGGCCAAGTTCGGGCCGGTTTCTGTTGGCATCTACGCGTCGCCCAATCTGTTTTTCTACGCAGGAGGTGTCTACTCGGATAGCCTCGGCTCAGATGAGAAGCCAAATCACGGCGTTCTGATCGTGGGGTACGGCACAGACCCAAAAGAAGGTCCCTACTGGATCATCAAGAACTCCTGGGGCAAAGACTGGGGCGAGGCCGGCTACTTCCGTCTCCTGCGCGGCACAAACGAGTGTAAAGTACTCGCCATGCCGACAATACCAAAATTCTGACCATTCAAGTCGTTCTAGTTGGACTGGACAATGATTTATCGACAGAGAACCAATTTATAAGAGTGGACATTTGTGATCATTGGTATCAACCGTCAAGAGGCATAGTAAGTGATCGCAGTTGCCATCGAGAGCACTAAGGGATAGCGGGAGAGAGTTGCACATATTTCGGTATGTCTAAGTGAGATCGATCATATAGAAGTTTAATTAAAATCACAATGTAGCACATATATCGTTTTGTGCCTGTCAAATACTGTCTTTATCGAGTTTGCAGACTCTCATCTAATTGTTGTTGCCCTAGAGAGTCACGAATTTGGCAATTAGACATATCAAATGTCATTGAGCTCATGAGTTTTGATGTCGACAGGGTCAATAAATACTGGAAATCGTATGCCATGATGGAGGAAAATCCTTTGGTGTCTTGATTTTGTGAAGCCCAAGCTGTGGATGCGCAATCATCTGTATGAGTCGATGCGCAACGCGTCATTTAAGGGATGGACTTTGCACAGGCGCGAGGCAACCAAAACCAGCAGCTTGCCTTCGATCGCATGAATATTTCGGTGCATTCATTTACGCTCAGAGTTAAAACAAGGGCAACCAGCGCAACATGTGTCTATTGCTTTTATCACCCGTCTATAGAGACAAATGAATTGTTCACTCAATCACAATTTTGTCTCAGTATTGAAGTAAACTCTGTGTCACATTATAGAAATATAGATTCTAAATCGATTTGTGGTATTCAAATAAATATATATATCTGTTTGGAATAATAGATTCGAAGACAATATTACTATTATTATTAATTGTCAAGAACATAGCCGCGTTCGATTTCATTCAATAATCAGACCAACCATGGCTTTTTTTGAACGCACTGACGAACGAGACCCTCTGATATTGTGTAATATCTGTAATGTTAAGTGTTCGGAGAGGTCCATAACTTCACATCGAATGAAATGTACAGACAGAAAGCCTGAGAGGTTCCGGAAAGGGGAGCTTATGAAATGTCCATACGACTCTGGCCACGTTGTCGAAACGAATAAGTTGGATCGCCATCTAGAATTTTGTGTCAAACGTCAAAGTATGTTGGTGAATGAATTCCAAGAAATATTGAGTAAGACGACAACCAATGCCAAATCGACAGCTGTCGCCCCCGTTGTGCCTAACTACCATGAATCTGTGATCAATGCGGATAGTGATTGGGCGCCTGATTCTGGTGGGGAGCAAGTGCTCTCGAAATTGGCTAGTCTCAACATCAAATGAGATTTGAGGAATCAGACTCTGGAGTGTCGTGTTAGACTCGTTGGGATATTTGATAATAAAAACACCCCACTTTTTCCGTCGTGAATATGTTCAGTATTCAGTATTCCTCCCTGCGATGATACTGAGTGTGTGTCCTCTTGTTCGGGCGATCTTTGTAGTCATCAGTATCACGATGATGATGGTGTCGTTTCAGATCTTGACGCCACCCACCAGTGCTGCCCCCATTGTGTCCGTATGAATTGTAGGGCCGCCTCTGCATGTGCGACATACCACCTGTCACTCCATAACGATGAGTTGGTTGACCATGATCATTTCGGTGGTAGGTGCTGATAGGTCGATGTTGAGTGCTCATTGGACCAGAGGTGTTATACCTCCTCGGAGCGCCAAGAGCACCGATTGGAGCTGGACGACACAATTCCTCCATGATCTTCTCCTTTAGCATCTTGTCGCCATTGTTCATGAGATGATCTACAATTCTTGTACCGAATCTGTCTTGTTGTAAGGCGGCATAGCAACCTAGGAGCTTATGGACAAACTCATTCTTCGAAGCAGTGGGCACAGTCTCTGATTGTAAGAACGATTCCACAACATGACTGCCACTCTTGTCGGTGGCAACTCGCATAGTATCGTCTACGTCTAGTACCAAAAAACTCTTGGATACATCATAGGTGTTCTTGTATCGGAATATGTATTGTAGCATTAGAGATCCATGGAGCCAAACATCTCCGGCTGTTTCTTTGTCTTTCTTAGTAGGGTCTGTAAATAGTAGGAGTGGAACTAGCGTATGCCTCTTCTTGTCTTTTATGTAGAAGGCCTTCATGAGTGCTTCTATAAACTTCTCCTGCTCTTCCGGGAATTTGGTGCAAGCTTTAGCTAGACATACTCCTATGCCAGGTCGATTAAAGCTGAATATAAGATCTAATTTTGGATAAATTTCTGATGTCACATCATCGAAGAGTTCTTCAGTCTGAGCAGCATCGATGAGACGCTGAACAACAAAATTTGCAATGTCATCTTGCCACATGGTCTCGAGTTTTCCCTTCAGGTGCTTGGACCAAATCTTTTTCAACCTAGATTCAGATGCCACTAGAATGATCGTCTCGACCAGATAGGCGCTGTTAGAGTTGGTGACGATGGATTTGGTTACCTCGTCATTGGCGAATATAACCTCGATGCAGCGTTTGACAACATCATCGCACAAATCTGTGGATCTGACTTTAAGTACAAATAGTAGATGCTGTATAATAGAGGTACCGCGGCCTGTCATGAGCTCTTCTAATTTCTTCTTATGGCGTTTGATAACAAGTTCCTCTGCAAACTTTCTCAAGAGTCTCTTGTAAGTGCTCGGTAGGTCCTTGATAACAAGATCTTTCCTGATTTCTTCGCTAATACTAGTCTTCATGCCAAAGCCCATCGTTTTCCTGGACCAATTCCGTCCCTCGCGTATGCCACCAATGTGTTCGAGTACCTCGATGAGCCTCTGCTGACCGCCTGGCTCATTGATGTACTCTTCCATGCGCTCGATACATGATTCATATTGTGTCAAATCCATGGTTTTGTGTTGCTGTCGTGGTGGCTTGTGCAAATTTAGTGTCTATGTTAACGTGGGGCAATAGAATGATTGAGTTGATG
>SNVD02016268.1:0-127667 GCA_013180625.2 Boswellia sacra | reverse complement strand
TTTGTTTTAAAATGTCATTTTCAGTTTTAATAAATGTATTTGACTTTCCAAACTTTCAAAATCTTTTTGCTTTAAAATTTCATTTTCATTTTCTAAAGCTTCATTTATTTCCACCAACTCTTCTAAATGAGATAACATGATTTGTGACTTCTTTTTGAAAGCATTGATTTTTGAATTTTGTTTATCAACTTGTACATGTAAATTTTGGAATGCTTCAAATAATTCATCATATGAAAACTTAGGATCATAGTTTAGAATACTTACCTCATCTTCTCTTAAAGTCATGAAGTACATATTTGCCATTTCACAATCTTCTTCTTCGGTGGAGCTAGCCTCACTATCATCCCAATTTGAGGCTTTCATTGCTTTGGATTTCTTGTCTTGATTCTTCAAGTATGGACAATCCATTCTAGAAATCTTCTTGAATCCTTGGTTTCTTCTAATCATCCTTTTTAGCTTTCTTGTGATGAATGCAAGATCTTCATCATCTCCTTCATCGTCGGACTCATCATCTTCTTTTGTTGAAGATTTGAAAGCGATATTTTTCTTTTCTTGAAATCTTCTTCATTCTTCTTCAAGGTGATTTCATGAGTCATGAGAGAACCCATAAGTTCTTCTAATGGTAGTTTGGTGAGTTCCTTTGCTTCTAGAATTGCCGTCACCTTTGGCTCCCAAGATTTTGGTAGACACCTAAGAATCTTTCTCACCATTTCAACATTAGAATAAGATTTACCAAGAGATTTCAAACTATTAATAATATCCGTAAATCTAGTAAACATTTCAGAAATTGATTCATCCGATTTCATCTTATAAAGCTCATAACTATGAACCAGCATACTAATTTTGGATTCTTTAACTTGACTAGTTCCTTCATGAGTTACTTCAAGTGTGTGCCATATTTCTTGTGCCGTAGAACAAGTAGATATTTTATTAAACTCATTTCTATCTAGAGCACAATATAACACATTCATAGCTTTAGCATTCAAACTCAATTTCTTTTTATCATCTTCACTAAACTCTTTAGGTTCTTTAAGCATGCTTTCTCCATTTTCAATTTTGTAGGAACAAAAGGTCCTTCCAAAATAATAGACCATAAATCATAATCAAAAGATTGCAAGAAAATACTCATTCTAGTTTTCCAATAAAAGTAATCACTTCCATTAAAAAAATGGAGGTCTAGAGATAGAAAGTCCCTCAACATATGAAGTTGAATTAAAAGTTGCCATAGCTCAAAAATCGATTAAGATATAAAAAAAATTGAGCAACCTTGCTCTGATACCACTTGTTGACCCAGGTATGGCAACCCAAGAGGGGGGGTGAATTGGGTTTTTATTTATCAAAAACGGATTTAGAAAACTTTTCTTGAAAATCAAAATTATTTAACTCTTTCTTTAAGAATAAAGGTGAAGAAGATGAAAATAGAATGCAATCAAGAGAATAGAAATGAAGAGCAATCACAAGTGCAAGTAAATATAAAGAATAGGGATAGAGAGAGTGCAAACTCAATTTACGTGGTTCGGCAAACCTTGCCTACGTCCACGGGCTCCTAGCTCCACGAGCTAAGCTTTCCACTAAGTTGTAGAATCTTTACAACTTGCTTGATGAACAACCTCACCAAGACTTTTTCTTCCAACTCTTGATAACACCACACCAAGAGTTCTTCTTGATGAACAACCTCACCAAGGCAACTTCCTTCAACTCTTGATAACACCACACCAAGAGTTCTTCTTGATGAACAACCTCACCAAGGCAACTTCCTTCAACCCTTGATAACACCACACCAAGAGTTCTTCTTGATGAACAACCTCACTAAGGCAACTTTCCTCAACTCTTGATAACACCACACCAAGAGTTCTTCTTGATGAACAACCTCACCAAGGAAATATTTCTCTCAAGGATAACTTTTATCCTTTACAATAAGATCTCACTCTCACCACAATACAAGAACAAAGATAATTGTTTATAACAAAATACAACTCTCCTCAAAGAGTAGATAAAAAATATAAAAGCTCTCTAAAAATGATATTTCCCTTATTTGTGGCTTGATGGATGTTCTTGAATGAATGGGAGAAGGGCTCATTTTATAGGCAAATGAGATGAACTTGATCAAGTGAAGACACCAATTCCAAAGTTTCTGCCTACCATAAAAACCGTAATATTGTCTGCCATTTTTGTCAATGTTTTGTTTGAAATTTGAAAATCTGCAAAACATAAAAGATTTGTACATTTGAATAAGCTTTCCAACTCATCAAGAACCAAGTCATTTGGATATCTGTAGCTCAAGATATGGCCAAAACACCATTCGGTGCTCAAGTGACTTGATTTTTCTTCCATGTGTCAGTCCACTGACTTGAATGATAATTCTGTCAGCCTTCCGTTTGAAATTTGAATTTCTTCAAAACATAAAAGATCTTTGTATTTGAATAAGCTTTCCAAAACATTAAGAATCAAAGCATTTCAATATCTCTATCTTAAGATATGGCCAAAACACCATTCGGTGCTCATGTGAGTTGATTTTTCTTCTCTGTGTCAGTCCACCGAATTGCATGTCAATTATGTCGGCCTTCCATTTGAAATTTGAATTTCTTCAAAACATATGAAATGTGCTTCATTAAGTCCTCTTTCCAATGCCGCAAGAATCAAGTCATTTTGATTTTTCTAGCTCAAGATATGTCCAAAAGAGTATTCGGTGCTCATGTCAGATGCTTCCATTTGTCTTTCAACTTGCATGATGATTTGGACAACCTTACACTTGAAATTCGAATTTCTTTGAAACATATGAAATGTTATAAATTGAGTAAGCTTTCCAAAGGCTTAAGAATCACATCATTTGGACATCTGTAGAGAAATATATGACCAATTGATTGAACATTACTCATGTGTTACATTCCTTGAATCAAACCTTATTCTTAAACTTTGGTGCCTTTAAAATGTAGTCTTCTCCTTAGCTTCAACACTTCATTTTAATAAGCCTCTTCTTGATTTTAAAATTATTTCAATGATCTTACTCTTGCACATAAATAAACATGTTAGTAAATCTCAATTAATCAATGTGTATTGTTATCATCAAAATTATCATGTAGCCTTAGGGCTAACAGTTAGAGCCTGTCAGAGTTACCAGAAAGGCAGAGCCAAGGAAACAAATCAAGATGGAATAGAACTTCCCAGATTTGACAGAAACAAGCACAACTTTGAGTATTAGAGAACTCAAATGCAAGCCGAGTTTGAGTACAGAGGCATGTGGAAAGTTGTAAATCAAGGTTTTAAAGTATAAGCAAATCAAGTAACGTTAACACAAAAGCAAAAGGAAATTTTGTTAAAGATTTTGTCTATAAGGGCTTATGGAGTCAAATTTTTACATAAAAATAAAACAAAGTTTGGGTATGATCATGGAGACATATGGAAAGAAAAGAAAGAAGACAAACAATTATGGTCATGGTTGATAAATTATGCAAGAAAACCATACGAGGATGTATGGGAAAACATGAAGGTAAGGTTGATTGGAAAGTCACTATATAGTCTTATTGAAGATCTTGTGTTTACTTGATTAATTAGAGAGTGTAATAATTATAAAGTTATTCAAGAGGAATATGAAGATGCTTATGATGACAAGAAAGGATTTGTCAACAATATTCAAGTAGAAGTTCCAAATCATTGTTTAGTTAAGCTTAGTTTTGGGTTGGGGGTGTTGGAAGTTTAAACAAAGCTTAAGAGTTTATTTAGAAATTAAAGTCCAAGTTAAAATAGGATTAGAGTCCTAATTAGATTAGAAGATATGTAATGGAAGGATTAATAATCCTAGTAAATTATGGACAATAATTAATTATTTAGTTATTTTAGAATTATTAGTATTTATGGTTTGAATAGGATTAGAATTGAGTCTACTATATAAAATTTTATTAAGAAGAAGTAATAAATAGTTGAGAAGTGTTCAAGAGTCAATATCTTCTTCTTCATTATATTCTTGTGTTGCTTAATTGTTTAAGTAATTATTCTCCAAAAAAATAGTATCAGAGTAAACCAAATTCCAAAAGTTTTTTTTCGAGCTAATCAAGTATAAGTTTTTTTTCAAAGTTTCAAAGGCGTTAATTATCAGAAACTTGAATCGTACGGCATTATGTATCAATAATTCACAATATCAACATCAAATTTGTGTATTGCCTCCCACCAGTGCCGGATTAACACCTAGGTGAGTGAGGTAATCGCCTAGCGCCCCAAATTAAAATGAGGCCCCAAAGGTTTATGCTCCATTATCAAGGTTCCAAATTTGAAACTCAACAAGACCCTAAAAGTTTATGTTATATCATTAAGGTCCCAAACCTCAAATGCAGATAAGACCCCAAATTTTGATTTAAATTCTTATGCCCTATATTTTATGTAAGCCTACAATGAATTATGAAATATTTGTTTTTCAAATATTTTTATATATTATCTAATTTTTTTAAATTATTACAAGAATTTAAGTTTAACCAAAATACAAAGTTAAATGGTTTCCTCAAATATGGATAATGAATTTATACAAAATGTCCCTTAAATTTTCAAAAAAAAAGAAAATACCTAGATTACTATTGATATGTAGCATTAAAAATAGTCAAACATTAATATATAAATTCAAGCTCTTAACTTTATATGCTTTATTTATTTATATTATAAACCTATTATTATAACTCTATTAAATGTCGAAACTCTCTCATTCTCCTAAGATTACTAACAAAGATGATATGTTATCTCGGTAAAATTTCAATTTCCATAATTACTCTTATTATTATTTTTTATCAATATTATTTATTTATTTATTTACTGTTTAGTTTTATACATGTCTATTAGAAAATATGACCCTAAATAAGAAGAAATTATGAAAATATTTAGAAAATTAGTTCAAGGTTAAAACAAAACCTCTTGATAAATATGTAAATAAAACAATAAATTTATACCAACAAAAATTTTGTAATTGAGTAAAACAATAATAATAGAATTATGATAAATTTTTTTAAATAAAAAAGTTATCATTTTAGTGAAATTTATTTAATTATTTATATTGAATATCAAAAAGCCTATTAATTCTATCATTTTTGCCTTAGGCCCCAAAAATGCTTTAGCCGGCAGTGCCTCCCACTACAGACTACAAAGGTTAATTTTATGATTTCAATCTCCATCGATCCAGTGGCTAATCAAGAAATTAACTGAACCTTTACCCCTTACTCGGATGGAGCAATAAGCAATACAAATACAAGAGGTGAATGGAAGATCCAAAATAATGAGGTGCAGGGACTGTTTGAGAAAATATGTCGGCAGCATGAATTTGATATATGTACAAGTACAGCAACACAACTTCCACAGAAAAAAATTAATAAAGGAAGTTGTTATAAGCTCAAAGGTATTTAATTATAATGTCGCTTTCTTAGGATGTTATTTTTTCCCACCCATTATAGGAGGCAGTTAGAATTATAAATATGTTTTTGATAAGATATAATAAAGCATTTTGTTGTTTATATAAATTAATGTCCACCAACAAAAGTAAAATAAAAATAAAAATGAAAAATATTTTGTCTAATAAATACATTAGTAAGACGCTTTGTTTCTTTGTACAACTTTTACTAGTTTTAAGACTAATTCTTATTTGAAACTTTTATGCAAATATATATATATTTAAAAAATATAGAGGAAGAAGAGATGTTATAAGAGTGAAGGCCCTTGATTTTTTAAGAATTCTTTATTTGATAAATAAATTACTGCGACAGTTTAAATTTGGAATAATTTGAGATGCCCAAAAATGATATAGGATTGACCATTGTTCTAAATTTTCATTACGTACAGTAACAACCGTTCATTTACACCACATCATTTGTTACTATAAAATTTAAGTGTGAATTTTCTCAATGATTATATGTGAAGCATCGCCATTCAAAAGACATGTCTCATTCAATATCTGTTTTATCGGTGGTGTATATTAATCATATATGAGGATGTGTCCATTCCATATAAATTTTGAAAATTTCTGGAACTTGCCACCTTGGTTATGTTTAACTCTTGCGGGTGGACATCTTCAACGACTCATTAATCGACTGTGTTTCTGGCTAGTCTGATCTTTTTGGCCCTCAATTTGATGCTGCCGCAACCTCTTTCAACGTCAACATTCTTGCAGCCCAACTGGCCACCGGACGAGACGAACTTTAAATTTGCGGAAAAGGGCATTCCTGAAAATGACAAAACTATTTGACAAAAAAAGAAAAGAAAAAAATCGAATTAGATAAAATTAGTAAAATATCCATATTATGGAAAAAAAAATGTCAAATCATAAAAAGTAACACAAATATAAAAATCAAATAAATTGTTTTTATCCAACAATATCAAAGGTAACGTGTAAGATCTTCTGTGTAATCCAAAATTCTCTGTTGATCATATTTTATTTTAATTTTTAAAGATACGATAATATATGAGTTTTTATTTTTTATATTAACGGTTAGTAAAATTTTATATTTATTTTTTTTCTTATTAACCTAATTTCTATATTATCCATCCATTTATTTGAAAAAAGGATGGAGTGCTAAGTGGTGTTATTGAAAATTTTTCCTTGGAAATATCAAATATAATTGATTCCAATCGTAGAAAATTAGTTAAAAAATAATAATCTATTTGAATAAAAGGAGATTAAACCAGTATCCTACATCCAAAGGGTAACCAAATTATGAAAATGATTAGATTAAAAGAAATGGCGTAACAATTACTATAAAATTATAAATCACCGGAATTATGAGAAATAACCAACTTTTGAAGATAGATTTAAAATCTTAAAAAATGACCAAAGTTATTATAATTGAACGGAAGATGAAAAATAATCATTAAAGGAGCATGACCGAAATTCTGAAGAAAAAATAGGAAAAATCAACAAGCTACGAAACTGAATAGAATTTATTGGGTCCACATGCATGTGCGCAACTACACATCAGACGACTAATTTGTTTGGCATCGTACGGAGGAAAAACCTTGGTTTAGATTAACTTCCTAATATGATATTGTGATAATGCATGTATAGATTATCTTATATTAATCATATTACAAGAATATATATATTAATATATTTATTTATCTATAATGCATGATCCTAATTTGATTACTCTTAGAGCTAATCTTTGCAGCTAATGGAATAGGGGCGGAGCCACATTAGAACGAGCACGAATGTGACCTGCATTTTTTGTTACAGGAAAAGTTTTGATAGTCCATCTTATCTTTATTAATTTTTTTTCCCCCAAAACATATAAATATGTTTATCAAGTCCCTTTCTGCAAAATATGTTAACCTTTAAACCAACAAATTCAATATTTAAAATATAAATTACATTATCTAAATTATTAACAAGGTTTACCAACTTATATAAATTAGAACTTATTTTTCTCTTTATATATTTTATTCTTTATCTAATTTATATTCATTGTTAACTAAACTATAAATACTTTTAATCTATGAAATTAACTTGCAATTAACTATTTGTTTTTAACATAAAACTTTAAAAAATGATTATTTTTAAATTGATTACCAAGTTTATTATCAATTGAAATTAACTATAAGACAAACATTTTAGTATTATATTCTTAAAACTAAAAGGTAATTACAAAAAAGAGATGAGTTTTACAATTTAATATGTAATCTTACTTTTTTGTTAGTTGTTAAATATTTAGTATAATATATTTTTAATATGTAAATAATATTTTAAGGAAAACCCATTTATTATATTTTATTTTTATTCCTATTACATTCAAAATTGCCCCCACTGATTTGCCTTTTTGACTCTGTCACTAAGTAGAATCCTAACTATGAGTAGAGCAAGAACACCATATAAAGAGTTGTCCATACAACTTGCAAATCACGCATTGAATCACATTTAAAGAGGGCAAGTTCTATGCGTCACTTATTATTATTCATACACGTTTGTGAAGCTGTAAGCTTCTATTGCGAGATAGGTCAAGTAAGGTTTAAGGGTTTGGGTACTTACATGTGTCTCATGGACGGAGCGGAGAAGGGACTAGGAGGGGCAATTGTCCCTTCTCGATTTGAATTTTTTTTTTGGATTTAAAATTTTTTTTAAACATGTACTATCTATTTTGCCCTTCGTAAATTCTAAAATTACAAATTTAATTAAAGTTAACCTTTTTTTATTGTTTTCTCCCCTCTTATTTCTAAATTTAAAATCATACTTCACCTTTTGTGATCCCATCTATTTATACAAAATAAGGAATTATGTCTTCTTTTCTGTCAATTTATAGAAAATAAGAAATTATCTTTTCTTCTTCTTTTTCACTTCTCAACATCACCTTCACCAAATTAAAACTCATATATCTTGTGTTCCATCTATCTACATAAACAAGAATTGGAAGTTAGTGTATGAAGAGATAAAAATCTTCTTCTCCCGTTTTTTATTTTTTGGCTTTCATCATACTAAGCAAATATACTCCGTTTTAATATCGTTGAAGTTGAAGATTACTTTTTTATTCTTCATATTGATTTATAATTTATGGCTATTTGGTTATCATTATATTATCCATGAAAATAAGATAATATCATTCTATTATCTATGAACAATGAGATACTAGTTCTATGTAATTGCTTTATTTTTTATCCCATGACTTGCTAGTTTCTGCCATTGTTATTGTGTGTTATAATTTTTATTTATACAATTTTTTTCTATATTTATTTTATAATGTTCTTTTTAAAATTATGTTATGTGTCATGATTTTGAATATTTTGATATTTGTTATAATATACATAAACTAAGCATGGATGCTACATGCCTCATCTATTATTTATTTGCATCATAAATTAAGAAATGTAATTTTGTTAGATTTATTAAATTATTTCAAGTTGTCAAGATTAGAAAAAACTAATTTTATTACTCAAAAGCCAACTATTATCTATTTGCATAATGAATTGCTACATTGATTATTCATCTTTAAATAAGATATTCTGTATATGGAGTAAAAGTTAGTCAAATTACTAGTTGAATATAAAACTAAACTAAGTTTATTATTTATTTGCATCACAAATTAAGACTTGTTAGATTTATTGAATTATTTAAAGTTGTCAAGATTAGAAAAAAACTAATTTTATTACTCAAAAGTCAACTATTATTTATTTGCATAATAAATTACTAAATTGGAGTAAAAGTTAGTCAAAATACTAAGTTGATTTTTTCTCTTTAAGAAAATGTTTTTATTTTTTTTTAAAATTCATTTACATAATTAAATAAGAATCAATTGTTATTGGAATTTAGTTTTATATTAATCTAATGTTAATAATATGATAAATTAGAAATCATATCATACTTTCAAAATATTAAATAATCATGTTAAATATAATTTTATTAAATAAATATTATTATTTATATTAAAATTTTTAATTTTACTATTCATTAATTTGCCCCTCCTTGATGGATTTTCTGGCTTCATCTATGATGTGTCTATAATTGGGTGAGGTGTTATGTTATACTTCACAATGGGTGTTATGTTATTCTTCATAATGCTGTGTTAACTGAGTGACGAGAGTGAATGTGCAGTGTCACTTGTGTTGAGTTCTTGAGAGAATGGTTTACATAAATTATATCAGTATGTGAGAGTTAGTCTATCACTATAAACATACCTGAGCCTCGTAAACAAAAGAAACATAGTGAATTGCAGTGAGTCGGGTGCTATGTTATTATTAATAATGGATATTATCTTATTCTTCATAATGCTGTGTTAAGTGAGCAGCAACAGTGAATGTTTAGTATCACTAATATTGAGTCTATGAGAGAACGGTTTTACATAGATTAGGTCAATGTATGAGAGTAAGTCTATCACTATAAACTTACTATTATGTCGATTTATATTATTATTTCTTGTTATATCTCACAGAGTTATATACATATTTATATTAATGATAGTTGAAATATAAAAAAAGGGATAATTCCAATTTACCCCCTGAGGTTAGGCCTAAAGAAAATTGAGAATCTCAGTTTTCTGAAACCTAAAATTACCCCATGAGGTTATTGTAGCACCGTTAGATTTAACGGAAAATGCATTAAATAGTAACTTAATGCTTTAGAAATCATTTAGAAAATGGTATTATAGTATATTTTATTGCTTCTTAGCGTTAAGTTATTATTTAATATATTTTTCGTTAAATCTAATATTAGCATTAAGTTATTATTTAATGCATTTTCCGTTAAATTTAACGGTTTAATACATTTTTCGTTAAATCTAACGGTACTACAGTAACCTCAGGGGGTAAATTAGAATTATTCCTATAAAAAAATGACCAGATTACGGAGAAATCACCCACGCGGCTAAACTATTGACTGCCAAGAATGATTAAAAATAATGGTTTGAAATAATCATGCTATCACAAGTGCCGAAAAAACAAAACCCGACCGAAATTATAGAAATGATAAAAATAACTTAATCAGAAAATTTGACCAAAATCAATAAAATGAGTAATTATGATGAATTTTTGTCAAAATTAAAGATTTGAATTTTAAGCAAGAACGCAAGATTTATCGATCTGGTTCGCATAGCATTTTCCAAAGCGACGAACAACCATGTTATCTTTATCTCTATGTAATGTAAGTGCGTCACAGAGCTGAGAGTTGGCAACGCGAGGCCGGAGTCAAGGATATGCAATAACCATTTTTTATTCAATCAACGGTGAGCTTTAAAAAAATAATAATAATAAAGCTCGAAAAAATTAAAAATTTTTAAAATAATTTTTAAAAAAATATATTTATTATATATTTAAGTAAATATTAATTATATATTATTTTTAAAATTTAAAAATATTTAAATTCAATCATATATTATTTTTAAAGTTAAAAATAAAAATTTAAAATACATAAATAAACGCTTTTTAATCAATCGAATACCAATTTTTTAGAATAAATATACAATTGATTGTCATTAGGGTGCAACTTGTCGGTATATTAAACGACAATATTAAAATTTCTTTTAAAAAAGGACCCAGCAGTATCAATTATTCAAAAGTTGAAAGAAGTTAATAGAAAAAATAAAAAAAATAATTACATTGAAACTTGGGGCCCCAAAGAAAAAAAAGAAAAAATTGAGAAAATAGACAAAATTAGAGGCCCTTGATGAAAAATAGACACATCATGAAAAATTTTCATGCCATAGACACTTTCTTAACAAAAAGACCCAATTACCCTTATGTATTTAATTTTTTTCAAAACCTTATTTCTCTCTCTTCAGACAACCGAAGAAGACATTCGACACACGAAAATAACTTGTCGAGTTATGTAATGTCGAGTGTCGAGTGTTTGTCAAGTGGTGAATGTCGAGTGTCGAGTGTTTGTCGAGTGGTTAATGTCGAGTGTTGAGTGTTTGTCGAGTGGTGAATGTCGAGTATCGAGTGTTTGTCGAGTGGTGAATGTCGAGTGTCGAGTGTTTGTCGAATGGTAAAATGTCGTGTGTCGAATGATGAAATGTCGTGTGTCGAATGTTAGATATTTGTCGAATGTCGAGTGTCGAGTCTTCGTGCGATATATAGCTCTAAATATTTTCTTTTTAGTCCCCATAGTTTGTAATTTGACAATTTCATCCTCGAAAAGAGTTGTGTATGATACAAGTAATTACTTTCAAAGGATATTTGAGTCTTTTTGTCAAGAAAGTGTCTATGGTATAAAAATTTTTCAGGATATGTCTATTTTTTCAATGAGACCCCCTAATTTTGTCTATTTTCTCAATTTAAAAAAAAAAGACAGATATAAAGAGTGTAAATATTTTGCATGTTCAACTTAAAATGCTATCCTATTACTAATTCCAGGTCTATAACTATGATTATCTTACCATAGAATCAAGGATTTATGACATTAAAAAAATCTATCTAAAAGTGAAGTTTGACTATAACATCACTCGCAGAGGTTTTAGACAACAAATGCAACAATTTTCAACTATACAATAAAGTGATACACGGTATAATTTGACTGTCTCTCCCACCAACTGGGATTATTTATATCGTAAATAGTTATTATTTATCGTTGACTTTATGATAGAATCAGTGATAGAAGACTATAGCAAGCAGCATAGCCGATTTTTTTTTTTTTTTTTTAAATCAGGAGTTAAGGATGAGGTTTGAAGGAAAAAACTGCATAGTGCTGGCCGACCGTGTGTTTTTAATAGATGTAACCCCCATTGATTGGTTAATTCATTAATAGCCCAATCAATTTCCAAATTTATATTCTCTCTCATAAATTGTACTCTTGTTGTAAAGTTATCTAAAACAATTTTATTTCCTTTTTAGTTACCTTTATGAAAATAATAATTTCCTCTTATCATTAAATCCTTAATATAAAATAATATTATATAAATGTATTTTCCTTTTGTTACTCAATTCATATTAAAAAAGAGTTCTCATGTCCATATTATGTTCTATCTCTTCATATTCAATAACCGATTTTACAGTTTGAAACATCTTAAAGGAATATATATATATATATATATATATATATATATATAGAGAGAGAGAGAGAGAGAGAGAGAGAGAGAGAGAGAGAGAGAGAGAATTAATTTTCAATATAGATTTTATATTTAAAGAAGTAAAGTTCAATATATCTCAACTAATTAGGTATACTTCTTTTAATTAATAAAATTTTCTCTTACCATCGAGGTTTACCATTTTTTTTTTAAATTTTTTTTAGTCCGCCCAATAGAAAATTCCTAGTTACGTCACTGGGCCTGAGAGGCGGTGGTTTATCCTATGGCAAATGTCAGCGATATGAGTTTGCTTATCTCTAACTCGTGATCTTAGTCGATACAAAGCTTTGTGAATATTATAGCACCTAATTTTTTCGATTTTGTAGTTCGATTTATGGTTTGTCATTCATGGACATTGATAAGATCCTTCCATTTATCAGCATTGTGGGAAGATATAACGTTAAAGTAAAGCTGAGGACGAGGTTCAAACGAGGAAGGCTTTTATCCCGGATACCTAGGCACCCAGAGAGAAGGAAGGCCGTAGTAATTAAGACACGAAATGCTTCAGGGAGTTGAAAATAAGGATGGATAGCTAGGGAGATTCTTGAATAGGTCAACCATGAGACAAAAGACAACTTGACGAACTGAAAAATTGATACAACTGAATGCACCAAGTCCTAGGCCTCACAACCAACCGGGCTACCCCTTGGAGGCTGAGTAATATATTCTATCTGAAACAATATTTTTAAGATCAGGTGAAAGATAATAACACAATTTAAAAAGTTGTTTTTAATAGACAAAGTTTCATGATCTTGTAGAAGATTGACATTAGTTATATTCCTTTGCATTATAATTATCCACAATTTATTATGGAGTTAATGTTATCAGAGATGTTGCAAATTTTCCAAAGTATACCCAATTCTTAATGTAAATCAGTATACATAATTAGTTCGTTTATCTTATCAAAGACTTTTTCTAACAAAATTTATGTACTTGTGACATGTGAGCAATAATTAATTAGGATACATGATATGTTTAATTTACATAAAGTGGATTTAAATTGAGAAAAAAATTCCCTAGAGATAATATTCTTATGAAAACTATTAATGGATAAAAACTTCATTTGCATAAACAATATCTTATGCGCATGTGAAAACAGAAATTATTAATAGAATTAGAATATACTAATATGAGGCAAGTAACTAATATAATAATAGCTGCCGTCTCGTCGGTTGGTGAAAGGCGCTTTGAAAACAAAAGCATGTCAAGTCACGTGCATAGGGAATTTTGCAGCTCCGAATGGACCATCCTCACCCAAATTGAATTAGTAAATGACAAACAAAGTCAAAGAGTTTGAAACGACGGTCAAATTATACTTCTCTTAACCTTTAAGATTCAACTCTTCTGATTATTTCTGGTACAAGACTGACAGTTAACACCATCACTCCAAAACTTTTTATTCATTTATAAAATTGGTCTTCATTTAATAATTATCATGATTCAACTTTCTTCCCATGCAAGACATTCCCAAGAACAACCTCCACATATATATATTATTAAACCCTAATGTTCAAATGATACGTTTTACTTTAATACCTCTCTTAATCGTATTTTACTAATTAAGAGTTGAAAAATGGTATAACCAAAATTTAAAAATATGAGTGCTGAGTCTTTTTTTTAAACTATTTATCTTCATTAGTACGTAGGTTAATAAAATCTATTAATAAATGTATTTTTATTAATTTAATAAAATTCGTTTTTCGTTTAATATAAAAAATAGATACTCAGTTAAATACAACACATAAAGAAATTGATGTCATCGTAACATGTATTAGAATATTTAAAATTCTAACTCAAGAAAAATTGACATTAATTATTGAATAAAGTGGTCTAATTTTTAATTATTTATCTACTAGAACCAGGAATCATATCATATATTATATATTATTTGATTGATTTGTATACTCATCATATAAACTAGTAATTGTTGGGTAAGATTTTAATATATAGTGGCCTAAATCATATAATTAATTAGATAAATGATTGATCAGGCATTAATTAGAATGAAAGTCCAATAAACAATAAACAGTTCTAACAGCATAACATATTTGTATATAGAGAGACTTGGTGCCAAACATCCCGTGGATATGCTTGACCAATTGACCTTCACACGCGACGATTTTGCTACAGTGATCGAAGAGAATAACAAATCTTTCGCACAAAACACTATATTTGTCGGTGAAATGTTTATAGTATAATTCAGCCAAAAACACGGCTGTGTCTATAATTAATTAGCTGTCTCGCAAAATGAAACTTTCTTCTTCTAATGAGTAGGGTTACGCGGCTGCATATACGTAAATATGTTGCATGTGGGGAAGTGGAGCTTGCTGGTGCAGCTTGCCTCCACCCTCCAGTACAAAACCAGCAAATTAACTATAAGATTCAAAAAAATACAATTACACATCAAACTCAAAAGATTCTATCACACAAAGTGAGGTGCTGGCATGGAACTCTGATAGCTTTTGAGCAAATATTGCTGAATGGAAATGAAGCAAAAACTGTTGATTACAATCATTAGAAACGGAATTGGTTCATATCTTTTCCATACATTTGGCGGCATAAACATAAATTAACTTTTCTTATGGAAATGATATTGTCAGACAAATTGGAATCAACGGGGACAAGGGTAATAATGATCAACTGATCAAAGGATATGCATGTTATTTTTTGAAAATCTAAAATCCTTTTTGAAGAGAGGAAAAGTTTTAAACTTATTTTACATGAGAAAAATCAAACACAAGCATGTATCGCAAAAGTAAAACTAATCATAAAGTTAAATTTTTATTGAAAAGTTGTCTCTGCACTCAAATAATAAGAGAGCGCATTCATATTACTCATGTTGATGTATACTCAAATAATAAGTGCTGAGAAATGAGAATGTATGAGAACTTCTGAGTTATTGACAAATATTTTTGTAATGTAATTCGAAACTTTTACCTGTCATATAAACAATAACATATTCTAATGTTAAAATTAAAAAAGCAATAATTATAAGAGAATCAAATATTAAATGTTTAGAAGTATATGTTTCCTGAGTTCTATGTATTTTTTCTAAGTAATCTCATAAACCCAATTAGATGGGCAAAGTGTAGCTAAACAAAACCACAATTAATTATTAATTGGATAAACTGTATTTAACCTCATATAAAATAATATCTTTCAAACATCTCTACTAAGAAGTAAATTTAAATATAAGATAACAAAAAGGATGACAAAATATAAAATAAAATCAATAAGAAACTGTAAAGAATATAAATTAGATATTATATCTTCTATTAACATAAGAGTTTCTTCTTAATATGGATGAAAATTTTGAGGTGCATACCTAAAATGTGCACTTAAATTTTGGATCCATTATTTAATTCTAAGTCAACCAAACTTGTAGGTAGTTATCATAGATCCAATTGTGCAAAGTTTAGATTGGCTTACAGGTAAAAAATAGATGCCACTAAAATTTAAATCCGCACCAACCTCAAATCTACAGACTCTGCACTAGAAATAATGAATTAACACAGTGTGTGTGTGTGTGGATAATTATAATTATTTTTAATAACATAAACATGCATAACTGGAATATCAATCTTTATACTAACAATATGTGATACAATAAACTATCCCCATCTGATCATCTAAGATACTCCTACCTATACAATGTAAAACAGTGTCCTGAACTAATCAATGAAAACTCATCGTATCATCATACTAGCTAATTGCTAAGTCTCCTCATCATTCTCAACACAATTGCCGACTCATAATTTATAAATTTTCATGGTTAGAATTGTTTCCAAGTTTTGTGAGTAGATAGGGACCTCTTGCGATCTCTCTTCCCTCCTACTTATTCATACATGAAAAACCTCAGATGGACTCACGTCATTTTTTTCTTTAATTTTTTCAAATATGTGTCTTACCTCACAAACAAACTTGTCATAGCCAGCTAGTTGACAACTTTCGTGCGCATGTTTTGACATTCATATCTGCCAGTAGAAAAATTCGAACTATTTTACAGAAGGCACAGAACAATTTGCTTTCACAATGTCCCAGAGTCAAAACCTGAATATATATGTTTGATCCACCTAATCGTCATATACACTTCATATATATTAGAAACCTGAAGTGCTGAACTTATACCGTATTTCTCCTAAGACATTGATGTGTGCGCCTCCACCACCTTGGTGACAAGCTACCATAATGCACCCACTAAGTAAAAACTCATGGTGCCTCATTGCATAAAGTAAAATAACTCTTTTGCTATACCTAGCTAGCTTCTGCATATCTTAAGCATGCCGGCAACTAAAAGCAGTTCTTCATTTTTTTTATCTAGATGTTCACAAATACTTTCGGTCAAACTGGAGTAGATTGGTTGACATTTAACAAACACATTTAATAGCTGTTGCAGTATTGGTGCAAAAAAAAAAAAAAAAAAATTACGTGTGTGATGGTGAGAACATGTTGAAGTAGTTGAAGGACCATCAAAGTTTTAACTGTGCCTCTCCTCCTGGAATGTTCCAAAGGATATCTACTTTCATGAGCATTATCTCGAACACCAAAGTTTGTGGGTTCTATATATACATATGGGTGGATGTGGATATGCAGATTGCGTTCTTTGTTCCCACTATGATATACATCTAGATCTTGATGTACCCTCTAAATAAGGATAGCTTTTGCTTTGCTTCCAATGATAACATGATTAATAAAATCCGAAGAGCAAAGTAAGTATATAAAACGAGGAAATTGAAGCCTTTTCACTAGTTAAAGAAGCCCCAGAATGGGAAAACAAAAGTGGAGCGAAATTGATGATCATAATATTATAGAAGAGAAGAGAATCCACGGAACAAAAACATCTCTTGAATGAGAGTTCCAGGACAAACCTCCAAAAAGCTTCCTCTTGTCGAAAACATGCAAGACACATCAGTAAAAGCTCTAGCTAGCTGACTACATGTCCTCTCTTCTAAGCTTGTTTAGGAGTGCTGTAATAAGAGCATCTCTCTTCTCAGCCCTAGCCTCCTCTCTCATCCTTCTTTGCTCTTCTCTCTCTCTCCACCTTCTATCTATCATTATCCTCTCATTCTCCAATGCGTCCATCGTCTGTCTCCACTCCATCTCTTTTAACCTTCTCTCGCTTTCCCTTGCCTCGAACGCTTCTCTCCATTGCATTTCCATTTGCATCTGTTGCTTCATGAAATCCTCTAAGATCTCTCTCAAATTATTGCTACTTCCACTAGCGGTGCCACTACTACCACTTGTGTTTTTCGTCTTTTTCTTCTTCCTTGTCGTACCCTTCTCTCCCTCGCTCTCTTCGTTATCGTCTTCCTCATCTGAAGATAACTGCACCGCTTTCTTCTTTGACCCGCTCGCTCCTCCTTCGGCTTCCACCCACAACATTCTTTGCATTCTAGAAGCGAAAATCGCCTGCAGCTCGTTGTAAAATGGGAATTGCTGTCGCAAAGCTTCTGGTTCCACCGTTTCACATCCCTAAACATGAAACAAAAGGTAAATACATGATAGGGTTTTGAAGAAAAATAGGTAAAACATAGTTATAGAATCTAAAAGTGAGCCTATTTAACAGTTGAATTGAACAGTGAGATTCATATTTTTGTTGTTATTATTTATTACCTTGTACCGAGTAACGAGGTTTTTCCACTTGCACTTGCACTGTTCAGCGCTTCGATTATAACCCTTCTCCTTCATCTTGTTAGAAATAACTTCCCATAAAAGCTTGTTCCTCTTTGTCTCCATGAAAGTTCGATCTAACTCTGCTCTGATCATCAAGAACTCCTTTGTTTCTTGAACGCTCCATTGAGGAAACCTATCACTCGTGTCCACGTTAACACTGATATGAGGATGAGGATGTTGCTGCGGCTGATGATGATGATATTGTTGATGATGATGATGTCCCTCCATAAGTACCGCCAACACACGCAACCAACCCAGAGATGGAAAGCTGTGAGATTGATTAATTTTGCACCAAGAAAAGATAGATCGAAAGAACAAAAAAAGATAGAAAGAGAAAGAGAAGGAAAGATTTATACGAAGGTGGTGTGAATAGAAGGTGTGAAATCGTCAAGAAAGATTTGCCTTTTGCTTAGGTGTCAAAGCGAGCGTTTTATTATTCGTTCAGATTTTTGAAAATGAACTCTCTCTCTCTTTTCTTCCTCGACACAGTCACCTCTCAGTCTCATCTGTCTACGCGGAAACCCCATCTCTCTCTCTCCTTCTTTCTTTCTTTTTATTTAATTATTATTTTTTCATTTTAATAATTGTATCCCCATTTGTTCCCATTGCGTTTACGTGTCGTCACGCTTACGATAAACTCTACAGTCTGCAGGTGGTGGGGCTTTATTCTCTGCAGCCAGTTTTAGATAACTTGTCCTACAAGCCATTTTTTTTGTTTTTCATTTTAATTTTATTTTCCTTTATTTTGTCAACTTTCTGGTCCGTTCTCTTTGAACCATGCCATGTGAAGGTGACAGGAGGGTAGCCTTCGAGACTGTACGTGGAGGCTGTAACGCTGAGACTTTGCTTTGCATGGATTTCGAAATCCAATGGCTGAAAATCAAGATAAGTTCGCATCTTCGTGGAGGCTTTGTGGGCCGTTCATTTTCTAAAATCCAACGCGGTAATGCTTTGGCGTGTGATATGATGATTTTATTTTATTTTTGTTTTGATAAAAACACTTTCCCGTGTGGAAGCCTACCATTGATCTCCACGTGGCATCTTTTAGATGATCACAATACGTGATGAGTTTGAACCAAGAGGACCCCACAAGCCTAGGGTTCACACCTATGACCTATTCTAGTCTTACCAACACTTTGGACAATAGACCCCACGTTGCATACAGTGATGATCAAAACCAATCAATCATGGTACGACACGTAAAGGGTAGGTGGGGCAGTAGTGCCATTATGGGAGTTTTCGGATGCGGCTGGCTTTACATGAATACACGTGGGACCACGTTATGATTTGACGCCGGACGATCCGGAGGGGCGAGGATGGGATGGGATTGTGAGATCCTGGATTCTTTGACCAACTTTGGTGAAATCGGCCGCTACAATATCCGTTGACCATCTTCTGGAATTTCGTTGATGAGACACGAGACCGAGGGTGGAAGCCAATTGTTTTTGTTTTGTTTTCACCAAAAGCACCGTCGGTGACCCACTCTTTGATTTTACCCATTCGTTAAAGTTCTAACTCCAAAATCAGCTGTCCAATGTTGCTCGTCTAGTCATCTCTTTGAATTTTCCCAATATAAATATTAAACAAAAATTTAACAACTGAATTAAATTTATTATCTGGGATCAGATCCTCTCAATTTTTATTTAAGACTTTAACTAAAGTATAAAGCTATGATTAATTATTATAAAATACGTTAAAAACAAAAAAAGAAGAAGAAAAGATTGATACAATCAATCTTAACTACTCATAAATAATAAAATCTAACTAGTAAAAGATCTACAAAAACCAAAAAAATAAGTCGTAATCTCGCCCTCACAAAAATTAAAAGAAAATACTTGATATTATAACATATTAGTAAAAAAATTTATATTTATTGTATGGATTAATTTTTTTTCAATAACAATATTATGTCTAACTTTCTAATAAGCCAAACATTTTTCAATTTCTTTTATAATGTTTGTAAAGAGTGATGCTACTCTTACAACTCTTGACAAACTAGTTATATAAATTTACCTATACAAACCGATGTGTCATTTTTATATGATCACCATGTCATTAATCTTAGTTAATGTCATTTATTGTTAGTATATATTTATCTAATCACTTTATTTATTTATCAAATCATGTTATGTTATATCAATTTGTTTGAATGAGTTTGTACAATAGTTTCTAGGAATAATATTATTCATTTGTAAAAGTCATCAAATTTTTTTTTAATTAACAAATCTTGCAAAGCTATTTACTAACGATGAGTAGCAAATTTTTGAAACAAATAGCTTAACAAATCTTTAACTATTTTGAGCTCTTCGTTATTAAATTATTTGATGAAAGAGTAATACTATAACTTACAAACTATCCATACAAACTTACTCATACAAATTGATGTGTCATGATTTGATTAGATAAGTGAATTTCAAATATTAATTACATTAATTAATGTGGATAACATAGTAATCATTCAATAATGCTACATATGTTTATATGGATAGTTTATAAGAGTAACACTATCATTGATAAAATTAGTAAATAGGTGTATGTTTATCACTTAAAAAAATTTATAGATAAAAAAAATTGACGAGTTTTTTGAAAATTAATTCTCATAATATATTAAAGAAAAAAATGACGCTAGTCGATGAAATTGATTCCTTTATTATATACTCAATATTCTTTTGTAACACGACACTTAATCACGCCATGAAAATTAGTTCTCGAAGCTAGATATGCTTGATCAATATTTTACCTACCAACTTGTGGAAAAACGTATAAAATTAACACGCAAGGGGAAGCCATGTGACTAGTAATTGAGGCAAATATCAAAGATATAATCTTCAATTGCAATTGGGAACTTTCGTTACTTCTTTCCTAGGAGTAGAGTATGTCAATATATATAATGATTTCTAATCACTTAAAAGTCTTTGTGAGGAAAACGTTTTTAGCAGGATACAGAAAAACTAAACATAATTCATAATTTAATATTGCATTCAACTTCTATTGGAAACTAATACATATATAAAACTTATGTGAATCTCGTGGAAAGTTAGAAATTACTGTATAGATCGATCACGGAGTTTGACATTAGGAAAATTATTTATTTTGTATCATATTCCTTATAAAGTTTACTACGCAAAGCCTCACTGGTCGTCTCGTGTTCTCCTTCTCGAAGGTTTTTACTTAGTTCAAACGTTAGACAAAATTAAAACATAAATTAATCACATGCTAATTGAAAGTTGCATTACAAATAATAATGACAATTAGGCTTGATTTAGCCGATTATGCATGTGATCAAACCAAACATTTACTTAATCTATACTTGGGTTTTTTTATTTAATTAAACACACATACTTTTCAAGATCGAATAAAATATTTTTTTCGGAGATTTTTTTATTAATGTGTATAATCGTAGAAGTGTCAGCAAGAAAATTACACATCTCTCATCTATATAAACAGGGGATCAAATTTTTTTGGGGTTTTCAACATTATCATATATTATATTTGTTTTATGATGTTTATTAAAATTGATTTTTAGTGGAATACAAGAAATATATTGTTTTGTAGGACTCTTAGAGATGATATAATTGGCGAGTGTACTTGCTCAATAAAATCCGTTTATAATTATTTTTGAATGCTAGCCAACATGATAATGTAAATAGATATATATATAGAAGTGAAATGTTACCTAATATATGATTGAAGTGAATATATATATCGTATGATATTGATATTCCTCCAGAACTTTTTTATAGTTTGTCCACATATATTAAAAAGGAGAGAAAAATGAAAAGGGTACTATACACATACACATATTATGTCATCAATGATTGAATATGTAATTAAGAAAATTCAAGCGTAGAAGTTTATTAATTACTTGACGAACGAATATGACACAATGTACTGAAGAAAGAAGGCAAACAGGAAATTACTTGGAAAATCATGGTGGGTTCGAGATGTGCGATAGTTGGAAAATTGATCAAGTTTGAAACATTTACCATCAGTTCACAACTTCACAAATCTTGAAATGTAAAGGATGATGCAATGTGCTTTGCATCACTCGTCGTGCATGTGGTATACGTCCAATCAGGCCACTTTGACAAGAAAAAAAATAAAAGAGAATATTAAAGTAGGGTAGACGAAGCCCGACGGGCGTCCGGACGAATATATACCTCGTACGTACAAGTCCCTTTCTTCTTACCTGGCAGCGGCAGCTTGCCGTTGTTCTTAGTCTTTGTAAATTACCCTCACTTTTTTCCATCGTGTTTTCTAACGAGAGCCCAGTTTCACGTAAATATTCAGAATCCGATCGTGTTTTCTCATTCTCACGCTTCAGATTTTTCTTGCTCCATTATTATGATTATGACAATAAATATGCCGCGTGCCTGCTTATATCTGGTTTATAAAGAATTATTTTGAGCATGAAATCTTGGTCATGGGTGGGCTTAAAAGAAAAGAAAAAAGAAAGCCACAAAAATGGTGGGTTTTTTTTTTTTTTTAATAAGTCTTCAGGGAAAAAAATGCTTATAGAATTCAAGAAATCAACTCGAGTGATGTACAACGTGAGATAGAAGACTTGACTTTGTTATAATGATAAGGAGAAAAGCTTTGTTGGAAAAAAATTTATCCGAACGAATTATATTATCTTTGTCTTGTTTTATATACGTTATTTGTTGACTGGATTATCGTCAATTTAGACCTTTGAATCATATTTTTACATTTCTAAAAGAAATTGTCCTAGAATTGGTATCTTTTATTTAAAGAAAGTCAAGGTTTGCTTGTTACTGTGGCCATTTATTATTCACACGATATTTATGGATATTTGCAAAAAATTTATAACTGGATATATATTGAATCCTAATTAAAGGTTAACATATTAATTGAATCTCTCTTTACTATTCACATGATATTTATGGAATATTTGTAAAAAATTTATAAATGGAAATCTCTTTGTTAAGTTTGTTAGCAAGGGTGAGTCTTAAAAGTGTGCCAACATTTTTTCTAATTAATTTTTTTAAATGGCCGGAAGAGGGTTATAATTAACTTTTTTTAATTAATTTTATTATTTTTCTAAAAGTTTAAACTCGTATATGTGAGAGTATTCAATCTTAACTTGACCATTTAATTATCTAATATCTTTAACCATTTCGATACTATCTAAGAATCTAGTATTTAACATAGAATGTTAACTTTATTAGAAAATAAAATAATTATTCGTTTTTCTTATAGACTCAAAAACTTCTCTATAATCAGCAACTTGGAATTGAGCGATTTTGAGACTCATCAACAATATTACCAACTTGGAAAGTCGGTGATAGACTTGTGGTATGCATAACTTGGTAATTAATTTCGTGGGGCAAAGCAAAATGCCAATCACATTCAGGCTTGAAAACGATGGAGCAAATTATCTTTACTTGGAAAGCCATCAAAACATTCGGCTTTATATGTTTAGCTTAATAGCAAAGATGCCCAGTTGCCAGGCCCAGCACCAGCAGCGTTACATCCTCGATAGAAAAAGCACAATTGATGAGCGCACACATGCTTTAGCTTGTACGTAAACTAAAAGAAATTACTATTTTTCCTTGAATTTCCCTACAATCTTCACAATAACACTTCAAGTTTGCCTCCTCGATCTTGGTATAGTTGACGACGATGGCATCATTTATACTATTCTAATGTAAACATCATGATCACTGTCATGCACACGAGGCAAATTTCAATATGAATTTGCCCTCGAGTGTTGACCTCTCATGCATGTGTTTATGAAATGCTAAAAATTTTCATATACTAACAAAACAAGATATAACATTTATTGATCTCAATATATGTATATATAAATTAATAACATAAACCCACATTTGGATTTAACGTGGAATTCATCATATTAAGTTTTGTTATCTAAATCAGATTCGAAAAGAGAGCAGAAGTGAAGGAAAGGACAGAACTATGTATATATACCCTCTAGTACTCTTCGATTCCACGAGTAGCCCCTTCTCATGTTTTTATAAGAAAATTTAGATTGCACAAGCATGTTATAGAGATAAATTGAGAGACGCATATTTAATTCTTAACTTCGTTCTTAAGATTATAGTTGCAGTATTTATGAGTTATGGGCCATACGGAAGTGGGGTTGTCTGTTGTTGATCATGTTGTGTTTTATTGTATTTATTACTTCCGGTGAAATTTATGCGCATAAATATTAAAAGCGTTTCTCAAAGTTTATCAAACACGCGCATCAATCATCGTTTTCTTTGCTTCAAAAGAAAAAAAAAATCTAGCCTCTGACAATAGTACATGACACCTAAAATTTTTGATACATGTATCACATTTTTTAGATTAGTAGATATCTATTACTTCATTACTATTTTGAGAAATTTTAAAATATCTCGGATTAGAGGAACTTTGTAATTAAAATAGAATAATTTCTAAAAAATTTTATGCAAGATATTGTTTCGGATTAGAGGAACTTTGTAATTAAAATAGAATAATTTCTAAAAAATTTTATGCAAGATATTGTTTGACACTTGACGTTGTCTGGAAATATATCGACAAAATCATAACATACAAATTTTTTATATTTAAAATATTTTATAATCTATACTTAAATTTGGGATATTTTTAAAAATTTGAATTAATTTTTTCACATATATTACAATATAAAACTAAAAATCGATTCCCTTAAAAAAAATAATTGTTATTTAACCTATAACTAATATTTGGTCAAAAATTGAAAGTATACAACTCCCGATATAAATATTTAGATGATGGTTAGATCTCACGTCAGCAAAAAGTGAGAATATAAAAATGTATCTTCTGCCGATTTGTAGCGAGGGAAGACAAGATGGTCAAAGTTTTGGGCTCATATAGTACCATTTGCACGCGGTCGAACAAGGCAAGCGATGGATGGCATCAGCGCCAACTAATACGATATCGATTATGTTGCTCCAATTCTAACGCAACAGAACCAAACACTTACATATTCTTCATTTCATTTGTTTGTTGGATAACCAATCTGCACATGAGAATAATTTAGACAATTACATATAACATGTAAAAGAATTAAGAGTCTTGGTTGTGAAGTCAAAGTGGTGCTAATTAATCCAAGTAAAGCCTCGTTAATTCACATCTAAAAGAGGTATGGCTTTGTTCGATGATTTGCTTTCATCTAATCAAGCTATACTCGAAATGCAATGTAAGCACTAGAAAAGCAGAACTGCCAAAGCCGGTTGTTGGAGAGCCATATGAGACCCACTTGATTAATGCACAAAGAAGACAGACAACAGAGTCTCCGCTAAATTCAAATGTTTTGCAAATAAAAGAGACAACAAATGGCATCTTTCTCTTTTTAATTCTCGCCACACTCTTTTCTTTATTACTTTTCGCTTCTAGCTTGCTTTCCTGCCCCTACCCAAATGCATGTATTATAGTTTTTAAGAATTCCTTTTCCTGTTTGTTTATTCACAATTTTATTCTTATGCTTTTAGATCCTGCCCGAATTCATAAAACAATCTGTCACAATCTCTAAATGCCATTGACGTTCCACTTTTTATATTGTGTATGCAATATTTATATGATTAAGACTAATTTAAGAATTAACAAATGTAAAATCGAAGCACTGATAGAGTATCTGATGTCAAAAGATAGGACAAGCAATAACAAATTAACTATAAAAAAACTTTGAATATAAAAATTAAGTTTACCAATTAGGAGATGAAAAATGTTGGCTGGCTCGTTGAAAATTGAAAAATGATAATTCTTGAAAAAAAAAAAAAGGAATGCTATAGTGTAACTGGTCATCATTCTGTCTTGAATAGTCTCTATGTGTTCGTTAAAATGCCCAGAAGAGTATCAACAAAAGAATTAAAAAACGCATCCTCTGCGTTTGGTTGTTCCCGTCCCGTTCCGACCATTCAACCCTCTCGATACGATTAGCCGACAAAATTCTCAGACGATAAAATATTCGAAAGAGAAAATAAATAATCGAAATTATTAATTATAATAATTATAACAACTTTAAAAAAAAGGCACTCGCAAAAAAAATATATGTATATCAAAAGACTCACTCACACACTTCAAAAGCATCACTTCACTTCCTCCACTCCACCGTTCTCTCTCTCTCTCTCTCTCTCTCTCTCTCTCTAGCAGTGGCTTTAAAATCTTCTTCTTCTTCGGCTCTTCTCTCAGTATAATGTGAAACCCTAACTAGCTTAATTTAGTTAGGGTTTGCAGTAGCTAGATCCGTGTCAAAAATCAGCACCAATGGGAAACTGCTGCAGATCTCCGGCGGCCGTTGCCAGAGAGGACGTCAAATCGAACTTTTCGGGGCACGATCACAGCCGGAAAGACGGGAACGCCAACAAGAAGCAGCCGATCACTGTTTTGAACGGAGTGCCGAAAGAGAACATCGAAGAGAGGTACCTCGTGGACCGGGAGCTGGGCCGGGGCGAGTTCGGGGTGACGTACCTCTGTATCGAACGCGAGACGCGTGAATTGCTGGCGTGTAAATCGATATCGAAGAGGAAACTGCGGACGGCGGTTGATATCGAGGATGTGAGGCGTGAGGTCGCGATAATGAAGCATTTGCCGAAGAATTCTAGCATTGTGAGCTTGAAGGAGGCGTGTGAGGATGACAATGCGGTGCATTTAGTGATGGAGCTATGCGAGGGCGGCGAGCTTTTTGATCGGATTGTTGCTAGAGGACATTACACTGAGAGAGCGGCGGCGGCCGTTACGAGGACGATTGTGGAGGTTGTGCAGCTGTGTCATAAGCATGGTGTGATTCATAGAGACCTGAAGCCTGAAAACTTTTTGTTTGCGAGTAAGAAGGAGAATTCGCCGCTGAAGGCTATTGATTTCGGACTCTCTATATTCTTCAAGCCTGGTAAGAATCTAAACTTTTAGAGTTTTGATAGAAAATTACAGAAGGCTAAGTTTTCGTTTTATAGCAACTGACCTGCTTTTTATAATTGTAAAAATTATTGTTTTTTTGGTGACATGATTGTCACATGATATGGACTTGTTTAAAATCAATGCTTTTCATCGTATCTCAGTTGGAATTGGTTTGTAATAATTTTTTAAGAAGAAAGAGTATTGTCGTGGACAGTGAACCCCTCTTTAATTAAGATGTTACTTGAAATGTAGTTACCATAGATGGTCGGTGTTGGAGGCTGGGACTTCTTATATGTGGGGAAAAATGTTCTCTATGTATTTTTGCAGCTGGTTAAACTTCACTGACAAATTAATGTGAGTTGACGATTTAGCGGATGAGTTTGGTCTGACACTAGTTCAGTTGAAGAGGATGCGATGACACTACAGAAGAGTAGAGAAATGAAGGAAATAGTGGACCATGTTATGGGATGTTTGTGAAATCATTTTATTGACCTTAATGATTGTCATGGATTCACCAATGACTGTATGGTATACGGTAAGGAAGAAGCTAGAAGATCTTGTATCAAAGAGTTTGGGAATTTTGTAGTCTTGCATAATTGGATCTGGTTTAAATCCGACACTGGAACTTAATTCAGCTGATGCAAAATCAGTCCTTTCCTCAAATTGGCTACCATATGCATCTATTAAACATTAAACTAGTTTGGCTGAGCAACTTGAATGAAACTGGACAGTTCTCCTTTTAAAAATTGTTTAAGAGGTGTTTCGGGTTTATAAATTGCCACACTTCATATGGGCAATTATTTTTATGCCCATTGCAGGAAATGGCATGGTATCTGATCTTAGTCTGAAGACATTATCTTGTTCAGCCACATTCTGTATCAGAGCTCACCACCTCATTTGCAAACCACAACTTTGGACTTTTAGGAAGGAAGATCACTTTCCTCTTTTAATAATCTCTACTTTATAAATACTCTCATATGGGGTGATGAGAGGCTGTATAAAGAAGAAGAGAAAGAAAACCATCGGGAAAGATGAAATTATGAAGCAACACTTTATTATTTCTAATATGATGTTTCTATGTCTACATTTTTAACATCCTTCTTGTCGTTGTTTGTATCACTTGGGCATGTGCGTTTTCTGTTCTGCGAACGTTGTTGATTGCTTAAAATTTTATATTCTCCAGGTGAGAGATTTTCTGAAATTGTTGGGAGTCCATACTACATGGCTCCAGAGGTGCTCAAGCGGAATTATGGGCCAGAAATAGATATTTGGAGTGCAGGTGTTATCCTCTATATTTTGCTGTGTGGGGTTCCCCCATTTTGGGCAGGTAAGTATATTTGTAATTCTCTCTCAATTTCTGTTCCTATGTATGTAGGGGAGTAGGGGTTTGGTTTTTTTTTTTTTTGGTGGGTCCATTGCACCTAAAGTGCACTTTCGTGCAGAATCTGAACAAGGTGTTGCTCAGGCTATTCTTCGGGGGCTAATAGATTTTAAACGGGATCCATGGCCAAATATTTCAGAGAGTGCCAAGAGTCTAGTCAGACAGATGTTGGAGCCAGACCCAAAGCTTAGACTAACTGCGAAGCAAGTGCTTGGTAGTTTGCATCTCTTTTGTGCTCTCTTTGCATGTTAGTTTCTGTGTGTGCATCCATCTTTGCTGTTTTTCTTTTTTTTTTTTTAATGTGTTTCTTGGATGGGCCAGGTTGTGGCATAGGCTGTATTACATATTGCTAATGTATATGCTACCTTGAACCTTGGGTGCTGACTTTGGTGGTAAAAGGGTAGCACAGTCTTGTGAATATGTCTTAGATCAAATTTAATGTATGGCAAATTCTACACTATAATTTGTAGTAATCTGAATCACATCTTTATAACATCAGTAATTTGAGAACCTTCCACCTGCTTTGAGCACTATGGTAATGCTTTACTTATAGCTTTAGAAGCTTACTTCTGTATCAGTAATTTAGGTTCTTAAAGCATGCAGGATTACTGTTTGTAGGCTGACTATTCCAAGATTTTGTTTAAGTGCAGTTTTGATAGATGGAATTTTGATTTTCTGTTGCCTAATATGTATTTGCTCTCCTTTTTCAGAACATTCTTGGCTCCAGAATGCGAAAAAAGCTCCAAATGTTCCTCTTGGAGATGTTGTCAAGTCAAGGCTTAAGCAGTTTTCAATGATGAACAGATTCAAAAGAAAAGCCCTTAGGGTTGGTTGATTACAATTTTTTCATCTTTACTCTAGTAATATTATTTATATTGCCATCAGTATGAGAAGCATCGTAACTTGTACTTTCAATTAGGTTATTGCTGATTTCTTGTCAGTTGACGAAGTTGAAGACATCAGAGAAATATTCAAGAAGATGGACACTGATAACGATGGAATTGTTTCAATTGAGGAGTTGAAATCTGGCCTTCGAAATTTTGGATCCCAGCTTGCAGAATCTGAAGTTCAGATGCTTATTGAAGCTGTGAGTGTTCTTTTTGCTTCTATTTATAGGTTTACATTAGCATTTCTTATGACATTGTCAACTAATATGTTCTAAAGCCTGTTGTGTTTCATTATATATTATGTCTGTTTGAAGGGGAGAGAATTTCACAATTATATATGTAGTGAGACATTATTGAATGTTGGCAACAGACATAATATGACCTCAAGGATCAGAATTAGTTTACTAAGGATAACTAGCATTCATCATACAATTTAGTGGTTGTTTGATCTGGACTTCTAGGGATCCCATCATGTGGTATCTTTGACATATGCAAAACTAGTTGCCCTATCTTGTTAGATGCTTCATAAAATCAGACTATGTTCTTGTCTGTAGTCCAGGTCCCTTGGAACAATTTATTTATCCTGCTTCCTTCAGGCAAACAGCATTGATAGATTATTAATGCATGCCTCTTCCAGTTTCTTGATCTGTGAAGCAATCTTGAATAAATTCCTATCAAAATTATATAATATGTTTAAAATACTATTTTATATTCCATTTAACATTCATGGATTAAAATTTAAGTTCCAAAAGGTCATTTGGTGGTTGATGGAAAATAGCATTAGCAACTTGCCAAATCAGTTTATTTTTAAATGGCGAACATCTCTTGAAGAACTACCCAAGTGTTCCCTGAATAATTATTCATTGCGTTCAATGGTGTAATTGAGTGATAAGAATATATGTTCTCTCCTAGCCCTCAGTTGTTTTTTGACATTATTTTCTGTGTTTGGTGTTTATGCTTCTATAATGCTCATCCTTGCAACATATATAAAATTTGAAAGCTTTCCCCTGCTTTTCTTACCGAGTGGTATGGGTTTGCAACAATAGGTAGATACTAGTGGGAAAGGAACACTGGACTATGGTGAATTTGTTGCTGTTTCACTCCATCTACAAAGAATGGCCAATGATGAGCATCTTCGCAAGGCCTTCTCTTACTTTGACAAAGATGGCAATGGTTACATTGAGCCAGATGAGCTCCGTGATGCCTTGATGGAAGATGGAGCAGATGATTGTACTGATGTAGCCAATGACATCTTCCAGGAAGTAGATACAGATAAGGTGATGATCCAATTTTATGCCATTGAACATATTTTTTATTACGCAGATCTGTATTTGACATTATTACTATTTAAATGCAGGATGGGCGAATTAGCTATGATGAATTTGTGGCCATGATGAAAACTGGAACTGATTGGAGAAAGGCCTCCCGTCATTACTCAAGAGGAAGATTTAACAGCCTGAGCATGAAGCTGATGAAAGATGGTTCTCTAAATTTGGGGAGTGAGTAACATGTATGTATTCCTAGACTGTGTTCCTTTGCTCCATGCAAGCACCAGAACAGTCCCCATAACATTGTACACCTTCTTCCTTTTGTGATTATTTGTTGGGCTCCTGATTAACTGGGAATGGTAATCTTTTGCTTGGTGGTTTACAAGAATCGTGGAGGGCCAAGTGTTACTTTATCTCTGCAAGTTTTTATTGTGTAAAAACCTTGCAGCGCTGCTACGCCATGTATGATTCCGACCTTGTTTGCCACATCGGTGTCTGGTAATTTTTTCTCGTTGAAAGCATGGGACTGGCCGACTGTGTAGTTCTGTAGTATATTGTTGAAAGAAACATGGTCAAGATAGTGTCCGGGTACGTGCTTTGGGCTCCAAATTTCGCATGCATGCACATCAACGTGCGAAACGTAGTAGATGATCATGCCACTGCTCCTGAATGCGTATGTGCATTTTAACCTTTTCTAACTAGAGGTTGAGTTGGTTTGACTCTTTGAAATAACAGGATTTATTCTTTTTTTTTTTAAATTTTAAAGTTTGTGGAATATGTACTTACCAGCGCCTATGGTAGTGCTGTCGCTCAGCCATTAGCCAGAATGGATGCATAAAGGTCCTGTCGGCCATTGGGCCAATGCAGCGTTCTCCCAGATTCAACAAGAGATGCTACTTGGATCTAACTCGTTTTAAATGGTAATGTTGGGTTTATTTTCTGTTTGTTAGACAAACCCATACGCGGTCGAAGTAAAACTAAATTGTAAGAAAGTTAATTAATTAGCTAAAAATTGATTGTTGTATTAGTAATTAGCTGGAATAAATCTAGCATTCATTTGTAAGATGGTTGTATTAGAAGGGTTACATAAGAAACTAGGAGGGACAAGCACAACAGGATTTTCCTCGACTAAAATAATTTAAAACAAGGCCTTTCTGGGCCTCGTCTTACGGCCTTGCGGTGCGGTGTAAGTCTACAATTCATCTCCTTGGGAGTTATAGTCCTGACACATCGATGGTCATGAATCATGATCATGTCGCCGGGTGCCAAAAGCAATGATCACAATCATCCACCTTATTGGTCCCAGGTTCACATGAATGGACCAGTTGAACGTAAGGATCAGCTTTTACTTTATTGTTTGCCTACTGGGTGAATCTTCACATTGGCCCAGAAGAAAAACAAATGAACCATAGAAATCTATTTTCAAGTACCATTTCCCTGCCGGAGGAATTCAGATGACTCAAAACCTCCTAGCCAGCCACATAAATCTTGTTATTTTGGAAATTTTGGTTGTTAAATTCACATTCTAAGTCTGACTAATCCGCAAGATAGATATCACAATTAATTAGAGTTCCAAACTGTTTGATTACAACTAGCTGCTACCTTCTACCTGTTGAGAATAACATGGCCTTCCCTTCTGTGTCTTGTTAGGCGCTGCGGCTGTTCATGTCAGTCACTACCTTCGTCGCATACGGCAGACCACTATCAATTATCCCAACGTGCCAAAATTAGCTATTTATTGTAATATATCTTTACACCATTATCTTAATTGGACTGGATGAATATGATTATCATGTGTACAATCTAATAGTTGGAAGGCCCACGCATTTGCACCTAATTTTTAGGCATCGACAACATCCCTATAACCTTATTTCCACATAATAACCGCTGTCTAGCATATAAGTGACTCAACTTTTTCTCAGCCTATCGAGAATAATGATCATATGCAACGACCATTTCTTGAGAATAATATTATATATATACAAATCTTTGTATGAATAATTAAAGTTTTTTACGTCAACAATAGAGTTAAAAGAGTTTGTGAAAAGAAAAGATTATGTATCGATTATCGAAAGCTCAATAACTGTTTGCAAGATATTAGATATCCTCCTTTGAAAAAGATTTATCTCTTAAAGAGGATGGCTGACTTCAGAGATTTATTCAAAGTTTGATATGAAGTCAGGATTTTGCCAAGTTGGAGTTAAAGAAGAAAATCGATATAAAACAACTTTCACAGTACCACCTGGACACTATGAGTGGAACGTCATGCTTTTGATCTCAAGAGTACTCCTCCAGTTATATTACTTTAATTATTAAACAAAAGTTTATATATCTAATGTCACTTGCGTGCTCCAGCTACTGAATCATATCATAATTTTCTTGTTTTCTTTGAAAAGTATTCGCATTTGCTATAATGATACTAAATTGTTGGCAGTGCAGCCATTAAAAATGGAGATTATGTAGGAAAAGTTATCGGGTCAAAGAGTTCAATGTTAGTGAAATTTGATACCAACTTTGCTGTTCTATCTAGGGCTATAGCGCTAATTGGTCAAAAGCTAGCACCAGCAAATTAATGGTATATAGTGCAAGACGTATAATTAAATTTGAAGTGCGCAGTGCACTAGGAAGATAGAAGTTACTTGTAAAACTTGTTCACACTCAGTCGACATAGACTTTTTGCATGAACTGAAGAAGCTTTGATTTAATTACTTACAACTAAATCCACGTTAGAATTTTTTCTGAAACACGAGGAAATGCCTTTTCTGAGCACCAAAAAGACTCGAACAACCTTACCGCAAAAAGAAAACCCATTAGTTTGGCGCACATGATTTCTCTGTAAAACATTTTCAAATGGTCCCTAGTTCTAGAGCAACGTTTATTAACATTTTCCTTGGATACCAAAACCCTGTTTTCATTTGATTGTGCGAGCAATGGTTCACCTATAGAGACCTCACATGAATGACCTATTATGCTTCAAAGTAAGAAATCAAAGTGTCTCTCTGTAAATGTCTGTCTAGACTAGCCTACTTCCTGCCAGTTTGAGCTCAATTATGAGCTCCTTCTCACGTGCTTGCACATGATTCTGCTGTTTGATGATGTGGATAATCGACAACTTGGGTACTTTTTACTCTTTTAGCTGTCGGTATGGAAAGTACACAAGTGTACAACTTTGATTTAGGTCCGATTCATGTTTATCAACAGTGGACTTAGAACTGCGATGGGACGGGTACAGGGTAGTAAATATCCATCCATACTCCGCTGAATTATTTTCTGTCCTACCCTGTCCCTCCGTTCCATTGTCTTTGAACGGGGTGGGGTGGGACGGGGCAAAAAAAAAATTTCAACAGATCCGTACCCGTCCCGTCCTATCTATTTACAAATTTATAAGAAAATTTTTATTAAAATGGACCCACCACATTTAAAAATCTTCTTTATATAACCACGTAGACAAATTTTAATGGAGTGAACCCACTCTAGTTAAAAACTTTTTTTTATATACTTTATCAAATTTCAAGACACCTATATATATATATATATATATATATATTAAAACTTATCAAAATCATCCTTTAAAATTACTTCAAAGTCTCTATATTTTATAATTTTTTAAATATACCATTTTCTAATGTGGGACGAGATGGGTCAGACGGGTCTAGAAGTTGGACCCGGACTAGGACCCTGACCCGGACTCGCTCCGACCGGGGCAATATCCCTTGGGATCCAAACCCGCCTCTAACGAGCAATGGGGCGAGTCCTCACATGTCTCATCGAGGCCCCGAACCCATCGGATCAAAAGCCCAAGCCTAATCAACAGTGAGTAAGATGCTCACAATTTAATCATTGAATTAATTACTAAGCTAGGCCAAGCCACAACTTGGGTGAAAATGAAAATGTTATAGCTAATAACATATTTGTATGGGATAATATCACTGACCTCCTTTATGGTTTGGCCTAATATCAGGCGGAAAGCGTGTTTAAGTAATATATCAGCGTTACCCTAAAACTTTACAATTTTTTTCATCTAACCCCAGTTGACGGATTTCGTTAGTTTAAAATCTAACAGAAACAGTGAAAAGACATTATTAACCTTTCTTGCACATGTAGCATACAGTAGGTAGCACCTTTTATATTGAACGAGTAAAATTACCTAAATGCCTTAGAAAATGGACAAAACAAAGACCAAAACTACAAAGAAGGGTTGCACTTTAATGCCATTATTGAAGATGACAATTCAAATTTTTTAAAAACCCATCTGTTTTGATCGTTGCAAAGTGGATGTTGTAGGAAAAAAACAAGACATCTATATAATGAATATGCAATACCATATGAAGCTCACTGATCTCCGTTGTAAACTAGAAAACTCCCATTAAACCCCAATCCTATCAACCTTCCTCTACTGCAAATAAAGCCACCAAAACCCCGCGAAGCTGTTGAACTACCATTCAACTGAGAAAAAGCAAAGCAAACCCACAGCTGTGCAAACTCCAATTTGTTTGGTGAAAAAATCCAGCAAACAAACAATGCAACCCACAAGAACTTTCACTGTCCATTCATCATCGAGTAGCAACCACAAATACCACTATGAACATGCAACGATGCAGTAGTTAATGGAGGATTAATTAGGTTCAAAAACAGAAAGTATAAGTGTGGTTGGAAAGCAAAGGTGATGAAATCAGAATCGTCAAAGAACCCAGGGAAATTATATTTCAAGTGCCCATGTGGCACATGCACCTACTACAAATTTTGGGTTGTAGATACTAATGAGTTCAGGCCAAATTGGTGTGAGTTTTATGATAGGTTTATGGATTCTAATGTAAATGAAGAAGAGGTTGAAACACAGGTTAACAAAATAGAACACATAGAGACAGTAGTTATGGATATTAGACGGCTCGTAAAGACAAATATAATAATGAATAGGCTGGTATTCTATCCTTTAATTTTTGTTCTATTTCTTTTGATAATGAAGCTTGTGTGAAACTGAAATGTAAAACTATGAACCATGTAAAAGTGATATATAAAAAGCCAGGGCTGAATTGCATGCAACATGAGCTGCAAGTGACTATGATAAAATACTTTGAAGCAAATTGCATTCATAAGTAAAATTGTATCATGTTCATACATACATAAATAGCATAGTTGGCCTGTTATAACAAAATAATCAAAAAACAAATAGAAAACAACATTGATATATTCTTAGTTTCAACTGACAGCATAAAATGTAGCAAAAACAGGAAGTTATACCTTATGTACTACTTACCATGGTTCACATCTTCATAGCAGGTTTAAAGAAAAACACCAAAGGCTTGAAAATAAATCCCAACCAAAATCAGCAACAGAAAAGGTTGACAGCTTTCCTTACAAGATAACACCATTCAAGTCTTCCATTGTTGAAAATAGAAAAAATAAAAAAGGGAAAAAAACCAAGGTTCAGCTAACAGTTTTGGACTGATATTTAACTATAAAGGTATTTGTTATTTTACCTGCAAAATAAGATCATGAAATATTAGTTGGTTGTGAACTTCCAACTACAGCTTCTTCCTGGGCAAGTGTATTACCACCTTAGAGGAGAACAAGAAACAAAGTTAAATATCAGCATCGAAAATATAAAAATTCCTAGTTAAGGTAAGTAAGAAACTTACTGTTTTTTGCCTTGTTGAGCTCCTATCTCCTCTAGATTGTCCCTAATTTCTGGACACCTTTTATCGTGGCCAAATTCTATACAAATGTTGCACGTGACACCAAAATAATCCTTCCTCCTTCTAAGTTTAGGCCTGTCTGCCTTTGTCTTTATGTTTGGAGGGTCCATCTTGTTGCAATGAACCTCAGGCCACTCTATCCTATCAGGCACTGGTTTGATCATGTGAGCATAAGTCTTCGCATAGTGTTGAGTGCTCAAAATTTTTGCCACATATGTATGGGGGTTTAATCTTCTATCAGCAATGCAGTCTATGGTATGTTTACATGGGATTCCAGTCACTCGATAATAACCATATGAGCATGACTGATTAGCCAAATTCATAGTGAACACCCTACCATCATCAACAACCTCATATTCCATCTCTCCCCCTTAAACTACTTGACAGTACCTAGCATAATCTCCATTCTTAGCCAACTTCTCCATGACTGCCGGTGGAAACTCAATGGTCCAATTTCTGCATTCATTAGCCCTAAAAAATATCACCATTTTCAACTAACAGTTAATATTTAACTGAACTTGATAATATTGGAAACGAAACAAATTTAAGAAAATTAAATCACTTACTTTTCCTTCATTCTTATCATAGCCTTCTTCCTTATTCCTCTAGCATTGTTAGAACAGGCTGTGCTCTATGTTTATCAATCCAACTATTGAAAGGCTCTGACATGTTGTTAGTGACGTGGGCATTTTTTATCCTTGAGTCAAATGCATGCCTTGACCAGTGAATTGGAGGAATCTCTTTGATGTAATTATAAGCAACTGGATATTCTTGTTGTATCTCTACCATTGTGCCATCGGAGTCAGGTTTGTTTGATGATTTGCTTGCCCTAAAGAAAAATCTTCTCAATTTGGCAGTAAGGGATCTCCTCTTGAAGTTATTGTATATATGGAAGGCACAGAATCTCTTGGTAGCATAGGGCCAAATTTCTGTCAAAGTAGCCTGAATACCCTTTTGCCTATCCATCATGAAGTAGAATAGCATGCCAACCCTATCAATTCCCCCAAAACATTCCCCAAATAATAAAAGAAACCATCTCCAACTGCTAATGCATTCTACCTCACATACATCCAAAGCAAGAGGAAATACACAATTATTTGAATCTAAGGTAATAGCTGTTAAAAGCACACTACCAAACTAACCTTTCAGGTGGCAGCCATCTAACCTACAAGTAGCCTGCACCCTTTATTGAAACCTTGCCTCTGAGGGGAAAAATTAATGAAGAGACCATTGAACTTAGGATTGGCAGAAAGAAGAGAGGAATTAGCCCATACAATTGCTTTTGTACCAGGGTTTTGCTAAAGAAGTACATTGGCATATCTATACATCCGGTCATAACTAAGTGAATAGTATTCTCCAATTAATTGAACGACTTTCTATCTTGCCCTATATAGCTTTAACTTGCTAAGTTTAAGTCCAAACTTCTTCACTGGTTCAGACTTCATGACTTTAATATCCATAAAGGGGTTACTCCTAATTTGATCTAGGAAATAATTTGCTATCCATGTCTGTGTCATCTCCTCTGTGTCATCCATCTTAATGTAGACATGCACCTCCTGATATTTTCTGATTTGGAAGTTGTCCGTGCCCAGAATCTTTGAAGCATGGACATACCGAGGACAATTTGGAGTGGCACACTTAGCAGTGTATCTTGCTTTCTCATTTTTTAATCATTTCAGTTTGATATCCTTCTCAATACAATAGCTTCTAAGCACCTTCCTAAACTCATCCACCCCATCGAACACTTGCCCCTCACTCAAATTAACTTTCCCATCTACATGCAGTTTATAGCTATTTTCTTGGCAAAATCTATCTAGGTTTGCCATAGGATCTTGCAACCTATCAAGGTTAGCCGATGGCCAGTGTTCATCATTGTCACTGTCACTGTTGTCCACGCAATGAGACATTGTGATAGTCCTATCTCCACCTACATTTTATGCTACATCTTCTTTCTCATCCACTGTTGTGTTAACTTCAACTTTACCTTTAACTTCATCACCCCTTTGCATCCCCTTCAATTGCACTTTGATTATTAAAATCCTCCATCTCGAACCCCTTTTTATTACCGAACTCATCACCCTCAGAGGTGTCATTATCATTGCCAGTATTGTAATCAGCATTATCTGAGTCAGAAACATCAACCATATCTTGTCTCCCATATTTACAGATTAGCATTCATGGAGGTATTCTTCATATATGTCAAACTCCCGATATCTAACATTTGGGTCATTTGGAGGCAATACGTCGATGATGAAAGTAATTTTAGTCAACCCTCTTGTTTCGTGCATTTTGAACATCACCAAAAGATCTTTGTCATTGTAGATAGTCATCTTGGTCTTGTTCCAAGGGACAAGAACTTCCATTCTATAAATTTCCTTGGGGTCCAACTAATCTAGACCCAACTTCTCTTTGGCTTCCTCCAAAACAGAAACTCTGCTACACTCCTCACTGTCTTGAAGTCCAAAATCAACTTCTTCACTTTGTATACGAAGCTTACACTTGAAAAGTATCATTTCTATTGCACATAGTAACAAATAAAAACCTATATTATTACTCAATCTTATAACTACAACAAAATGCACAAAACGCAGAACAATAATATATAGGGTTTCAAACAAATCTCAGTAACTGAATTTTAAACATAAATTACATTTTACATTCTTGAAATCAAGAAATAACAGTATAATACATGAACACCTATCGAGAAGAACCCACAAAACAAACATTGACCATCAAGGTAGAAAAAAACTGTAACCCACAAAATAGCACCCATTGACAATGGCGTACTGTTATGCGAAAGAAAGGAATACATGCATGCAGCATCTATTCGAAGGCAATAACCAATCAATCTTTACCAAAAATGTTAGAACACAAAAAAAGGCCCAAAATTTCCTAGTATTCCAAAGTCAGGGTAAATAAGATTGAAATAAAAATCTTAACTTTGAAGCATCTCACTATCACTACAAGAAAATTGATCATATTAGGCGGTCTTTGACCGTCAAACATGTATATATTTGGCGGTCTAAAAAGCGCCACCAATGGCACTGCCAAATATAGTTAGTTTGACTATATTTGACGGTCGGTCAAAGTGCCAAATATGCATCTGACTATACTTGGCGTTTTTTGACCGCCAAATATAGTAGGTTTAAAAATTAAAAAAAAATATACTTGGCGGTTTTTGACCGCCAAGTATAAAAACCACCAAGTATAATAGTTTCAAAAATTAAAAAAATATATATACTTGACAATTTTTAAAAAGCCAAGTATTTAAAAAAAATTTATATATATATATATATATATTTCTATATCAATAGGGGGCAAATCGAGATCTCAGGTTTCAACCAAATGATGCAAACACAGAACTTCTAGTAAAAATTCCCTTGAAATGAGAAAAATCATCCTCTTAACTACAATATCATCCAATATCAACATTTAATAAAATCGTAGAAATTCAAAAAGCTATAAACTTCTGATCCATAATCTTTCAGTCCATCTGCATGATCATCTGTTAGTGCCCGTATGGCCTTAGTTATCTGCACCAAAGAGCTTGTCTGCAAGAAAAATAAGAAATTTAATACAGAAATGGACAACGAGGGAAACTAGTGGTAAGGTAATAGAAAGAACTTCCACTTACCTTTGTTAAATAAATGGGTACATCATGAGATTTAGCAGCAGCTTGAATGCAGGATTCTTCTTGAGCTTGGATTGCAAGGCAAGTAGTGCATCTGCTTCACTGATATTATCAGTTAACTGAACAGCACCATCCATTTTCAGTTGTTTAATTCCTTGTATCACACTTGCCTCCAAGATCTACACTAACGCTCATGGAGAGCAAGAAACAGTTGTTAGCCCTTTTTACTTCTATAATTAAAAACCTAAAGTCATTACTTAGTTCTAGCTCTATAACTAGAAAGTTTGTGTCTACAACTAGGCAAGAGTAGAAAAGGAATATAGAAATAGGCTAAAAGGAAAAAGGAAAATGAGAGGGAAAACTTAAGGAATCTTTATTCTCTATAATTAAAATTACATTGCTCTTTAGTGTATTACCTATTACAACTAGGCTGTCCATTAATCAATAAATTCATTGTTTAAAGAGGATAATTAACTGCAGTCAAATGTTAGACCAGTAGAAGTTACTGTCGTAGTCATGAATAAGACAAAGTCATCATTACCTGTCCATATACAAGTTCATTTAAATCGTTTAGTGATGGGGTCCTCTCAAGCAATTGTGCCTGTATCCTGAGAAACCTGAAGCATGGATATAAGCAGGGCCTCTACTTCACCTGTTTAAATTTCTCAGAAAATTAGAATCATCAGAAAGGAGAAATTAATTTAAGTTTTACTCGTGTGATTGCTGGTCACTCTGGATAGGTACCCATTTCAAGAAGCTTTACGACAACATTTTTCAGATATGTCATGTCAACCCCTTCTCTCTTATTTGTTCTTTCCATGTTGCGAAGCTCTTCCTTCAACATAGCTTCCTACATTTTATACAAATTTAACATGAGTGCCACCAGATAAGAGGAAATTACAACCAAAGATAAGGTTCAGAAGTAGACCATCTCTTACCCCTCTCTATTGTTCTATATAAGTAATTAAGAGTATGGTTCACTCCTTGGTTTGATCTTGAGAGAAGAATAAGTTTTAACCCCCTTACAAGACAAACACCACCATAGGACTGACTGAAGCTCACTTTTTATCAGATTTCCACTCAACAAAGTCTTTCATGGCATATGGCCAAAAAATCTTATGCAACTTATTCATCTTGTCCTCAATTGGCATAACTCAGATTTTTCACTAAGCCAGCAATTTTCTATACAATTCTTCTTCTATCGACTGCACAGATGACTCATTCACAAATTCAGACTTTTTCATACCTGCTGGCTGTGGAGACGATTTTCATGCGCAAGCTCTTCAATTTCCTCCTGAAAGAAAGCAACCATCAGAAAACGAACTAAAAAGGGTAATGGAGATACAGATTGGTTGATGCATACTTGAAGTGCCAAAATATGCTGTTGCGATTGAGCTAGCTCTTCCTCTCTCTTAGCTTGTTGCCTTGCTAATAGCTGAAATGTGACACAAAAATCATCAGAATGAAGGCTTGAGAGAATGCTGATCAATATTATGTTGTGCTTAGGGCATTAAAAGAAAACATTAATGATAAACAAACTGCAATGTGTGCAACAACAAGCTTACATATTTAAGCCTAAAAGTGCAGTGTATAAGAACCTCGAATTGGATTATCCACACTCTGATTCAAACATGATATACAAAAATTTAATGTTAAAAATATAGTGCACAACCCACAACTTACACTTGATGAATTAACTGTTTAATGAAAAGACTTCTTAACATGGACTGTTTATACCAGAATCTGCTGCTCTGCTACAGAGGTACTTGAACCCAAAACGTCCTTGTTTTTAATCAGAAAAAACAAATGAAACTTGTTTCCATAACAAATTTTGTTTTTAATCAGTTAACTTAAAATGGTTTGGTAGCTCATATTAATCTTCATAGGAGTTTCTCTGATTTACTCTTAAAAATGCAAAGGAAAATCAAAAAATTTTACTTGAAACAAAATATATCAAAAAGGTTGAGAAACTGGATCAGAAATAAAATATCATGAAATGTAGATTGCTTGTTTACAATCAACACTGTAAACGAATCCATAAGCAAAAGGGAAGAAAATTACAGTCTTCATGTAGGTAAGCTATCCCACGAGCTGCACCAGCAGCAACCTTGATTCTGGTTGTACAATCCATCACCGGTCTGCCTTCAGTTGCAAAATTCGATACCATAACAAAAAACTCCACAGATCATTTTCCATGTATACGTGCAGTAAAATTAAAATTAAAACATGGATTCTCAGCCCTTAAAAAAAGGGATGAAAAAGTTATCAGCACATGAAAATTCCAAAATAACTGAACTATTGAAAAGGAACCATTTTCTAGTGCAATATTAAGGAATCAAATTATTTCAGACCATATAAATATCTCAAGAGCATAGAAAATACAATAGGAATAAAACAAAAATTAAACAAGTCAAGAGCAACAAACTACTTGTGACATGATTTTCTTGCATGGGAAAGTGAAAACAAATTGATGATCAAACACCTGAAAAAGGCATTCTAATTCAGCAAAAATAAATGACAATCATAACTTAAAGATTCAGGAAAAAATAGAATACACGCTACTCAGACAAGTTTCAGACTCTCTGAGTTACAGGACACACTCCCAAAACTTGTCGATACAAAATGATAACAGAATTTGCTATCTATCCATTCCAGCTATTACTGACCAGTAACTGCATGGGAAGAGAGGGAGGAGGAGGATTGGGGAGAGTAGGCAGATGGTTTCTGTGATGGTTGTGATGGCTAACTCATTCACCTTTACCCTTCTGCTAGGAAGAAACAAAATTGAGAATAACTTCAATAGCCAACTGGTGTGCGATTTTGTTCTGCAGCTTGGCAAGATCATCCATGGCTTCATATGTCTCCTTATCCGCAAAAAGTTTCAGGTTGTATCTTGTCGATGCTTTTACTGGACCTTCCCATTTCTCAACCAGCTGGTGAAGCTTTTCAAATCCCTGTAAGCAATCAATTTAATCCACATGAATGCAAAGCTAGATTTGCTGGTGCAAAAAGTTGTCAATGTGATAAATGTATGAGACAAGACCATCAACCCCCAAAATATAAAAAATTGCCAATTATAAATTGCTTTAGTGCTTACCAAGCGGTTTGTGAAGCTGCCAAATGATTCTTCTTTAGATTGTCGTTTCTATTTCCAGTAATAGAACAAAGGTTCCAAAACTTTCTTTAAATCATGAATCTTAACCTTATTCATGAAGCTTCTTGCTAATTCAGCAAAAATATGGTAAGACAGTAAAAGACATGTACAACTCAGTACTAATTTAAAGCTCATATGCAGAATGCTCGCTTGTGAACCAGTAAAGTCTGACGTTGCCTACCATAACGTATGCTTGCTGGGTTGCGGATTCGTCTCCCTAAAGAAAAGAGGTTGTCCAACCAGCTGCATCAAACGCAAACACCCTGTCATCATCACTACAACTTAAACAAGCATCAGAAATCAATCTTACGAAACTGAAAACAAGAAGCAAAGTTTACAACAATTCACAAGAAGCTTCTAAAGAATTTTTTTTCCTCTGCAGGTTTACAAAGGCCGATAGCTCACATGTTTTGCATAAACACGAAATAAGTATACAAAAAGAAGTATTAGAGAATTCAAACAAGTGAAATTACCACTACATCCAAGGTCTCGGGTCCATCATCAGAAAAAGTAGCCTTGATAGCCACAATATCTGACCACTGAATCTCAATCTTGTTTTTGAGTCCACCATCGAGCACTTCCTACACAAGCTTATGCTTCGCAAAGTAACACTTCCCCATCAAGTCCCCTTCAAATCTGGACTTGTACTGCAAAAATCCCACATCTAATTTACATCAACACTAAACATTCAAAATCACTTCAAGCTCAAACACTAAACACTAACTAACTATATATACCTCCCAAGTACCAATTCTGAGAAGCGAAGCAAGGGAAATTTGACGCCTTCAGCTTATCATTCGAAGCAGAAACTCTTTCTCCCTTCAGCTTCCTCTTCCTCAAATTCGGGTTCGCTTCTTGAAGTCTCATCTGAATCAAATCCAAGAAATTGATTTCAAACTCAGCATAAATCAACCCAAGAACGCCCAACGAGTTCCCATACCGTCGACCTAATTGCCCACCGAAGTTGAAAACATGGCTAATCTGGAACCATATAAAGTTGAAACACCATTTTAGGGTTGGGTGTTTGATGATTTGGGGCTGGGCATGGCGATTGCGGTTGGCGATGTGGTGATAGATGCAAGGTGCCCAAACGATGTAGGCTATGGCGGTGTTGGTGCTATGGCGGTGTTGGTGGAATGGAAGAAATTGATGGAGGTGGTAGTGGCGGCAGACAATAAGAAAAAGAACATCGATTTTTTATTTTTCCCTTCTTTCAACCAAAACGACGTAGTTTTGGATGCAGAGTTTCTTCATTAATTTTCATTTTCTTACTTTTTTAATTTTAAATTTTAATGAGTAACTTTTTAAACATAAAATTATATTATTTAATAATATTTTTTATATATTCCTAATTCATAAGTTTTTTTAAATAAATAAATAATTAATTCATTTCCTTAACTTCCAAATTTTTATATTATTTTATTTATTTCTTTAAAATTTTGTTTAAAATTTTATATTTACCAATGAATTAAAATTAAAATTAAAATTTATTTCTCATTTTATAAAAAAATTAATTACATGTTATTTATTTTAAAATTTTGTATATTATTATATTTCTGTGCATATTTGTCACTGTCTAAAAATGTGATAAATATATAATAAAGTATAAAAAAGAGTGACAAATATGAAAGAAATGTAGGTTTGACTTCTAGATCAATGTTATATTTCTCACTTTTTTTAAAAACTGTCAAATAAAAAAATGGTCAAGTGACAAATATTTAAAAAATTCTTGTAGTGTATCAACAAACTAATATACATGCATGCATCGTTACTTACCACAAAAAAAAAAGTCAATTGATGTATAATCACAAAAGCCCCAACCAAGATACGACCTACCAGATTTAGGGTTTTTTATGATTTAAAAAGAAAAAAACTTACGACCTACCAGATTTAGGGTTTTTTATGATTTAAAAAAAAATAAACTTTCAGCATTCTGTGGTCATCCGCATCGAAATACATGCATGCACCACTTCCACATAAAAAACTAAGCAAGAATCGCTAGTCACTACCACCCACTAGAAGAGAAGCAGGCCACTCAGTCGTCACTTGCACCACTACTACCATGCTTCTCTAGCCTTCAACAATGCCTCCTTCCTGCCATTTTTTCGAACTGCAGTACCTGATCTTCCCTACCAAGTAACGCAACTATATGGAAAAGGTTTGTTTTGTAGTTTTCTGATTTTTTTTAAGGCAATCAAGAATCTTTTTTTTTTAATTTTAACTTTTTCAACTTTAATTATCATTTTGTCCCTCCCACACGTACACAATATGATTTTACTAAAATGCCTTGCTCTGTTAACAAAATTTTAGACATAATCTGTCTACTGGGGTTATATGAAAAACAATTGTAAAGTTTTAGGGTGACACTGATATATTGCCTCAGCACGCTTTTCGCCTGATATTAGGTCAAATTATAGGGGAGGTTAGTGATATTATCCCTAAATCAACAGAATTTCATGAAAAATAGAACACGGAAGCAGCAAAAAAGATGAAATGCTTATGTACCACTTCTGCGTGCTTACATTCTTGTGACAGCTATGTTGAATATCTTGTGCAGTTGTATGTGTATGCATTCTTGTCAGAGATATTTGAAATACTGTCACTATGTATTATTTGCCCTAAAAGAGACCTAAAAATCTCATGAGTCCGCTTCAATATCAAAAGAAGGAAAAAAAAATGGAGGTTACTCACGCATCAAACGTTTTCGAACCTAAAGTGGCTCACAGTAATAATCCACCAAGATACCCACTAATTGAAAGAACAAAGTTGAGGAGTCAAAAGAGTGTTTTAAGTAGAAAGAATGCTGAACTCCACTAACGTCCATGCATATTCTATCTCAAAAATATATGTGGGCACACCGTAGAATGTTTTGAACTTGGATTCATTAAATTATATGTGAACCTCTCTTAGCCATTATTGTATATCTCAATATTATCTTAAAAATAAATGTGCTCACGATCAAATAATAAAAGAATTAATATGAATGGCATAAATCATGATGAACCATTACACATGTATAGCAGGAAGAAAATTATAACATAAAATATTAAAGTAATTTAAGTGGTTTATAAATAGGATCGTATTTGGATTTAACAAAAATCATGATGAGAAACCATTGATATCGAAAACTTAGTCAAATTTTGTTGAAAAATGTAGAAAATGCATATTAATATCTGAAAAAAAAAGGCGTGCACTTCGCTTTGGCTATGGGTCCTAAAAGGTAAAAGCATTGTGGCATGGGTATGGGATGGACCAATTTACTTTTGAAGTGGGACAGAATGTTATGAGTATGTAGGGTAATGGGGGGATATTGGACTTCACATAATTAATCACGTGACAGACTCCACTCTCTTCTGCGTATTTTGAGCTTATTTAAAGCAACCATATCGACATTCTAGACTGCAAAATGTTTCATATATACGCGGCCTTGCATCTTCAATTCCACCCTCAAAATTTAATTTTTGGCCAAAGAATAGTTGTAAGATAGATTGCATTTACATAGTTATGTTATATCAGTTTTCATGAATATGTGGTCTCAATTAATACCTAAGAAGCAGCCACCGTTTGGTCGTTAGAATGAAACGTAATAAATATCTCAACCACTCAGAAAACTATGTGCATAGTTTTAGTTACTAGAAGGCAATCTGCAGATGTGTGATTGTGGTTATTCCATTTTGCTACTGAGCTGTATTAGGATAACACTTTGTGCCAAAAGTGCTTCGTGAAGTCCATTAAAACAGCTCTTCTGTCCCCTTTGTGAGTTTCTTTTGAATAACATGGCATTTCTACGTGTAGTTATGGCTTATACGTAAGATTTAATTGCATTAATAATTGTGAATTCAAACCAGCATTTGTGTATACACTTCTTGACATTATCAACACACCCACTTTACTTCAATCAAAAGAAGTTCAAACGCAGAATTTGCAAGATTACAAATAAAGTGCGGCTAATGTAGCATTTTGATGGCGAAGTTTGACAAACTCTTAATCAAAGGTTAGGAATTCAAAAGGAGAAAATAATGGAGCTCACCATACAGTATATAATGAGAAGTGACAAATAAAAGGATGATTTAACTAGTAATCTAGCTAATTTGAGACGTAAGGATTAGAAACACCATCTTACTTCTTTCTTGAAGTAGTAGTTTTGTCATTATAATAATATGACAAATTGGTTTCTTCTCTTCATAACCTAAACAATTAAAATCCATTCACTTTAGACTATTGAACAGATTCATGATGATTAACTTGCCCCTATTACATCCCGTTTCAGTGCATACATATGCCCAAAGAATAGGCTAAAATAATAATGAATTATATATATGTATATATATACTGGGTGATTTTGAAATATGAAAATTACGTTGAGTTAAAAGGGATATGATTTCTATGTCAATGATTGCAGGTTAAAAACAGACTCGTTAATTTATGATGTAAAAAATGTAGATGAAGGAAATGATTATATGGTAATTAAGCTTGATAAACTGAAAATTAATTTGTTTGTTAATTATGATATGAGAAATATGAAAAGTTTTAGCCTCTAAGATGGACAAATTGTATATATACAGGAATATTAATATTTATATATAGAAATAATTTAAAAATAGGCAATGATTGAAATCGGAGGCAACATAGAAATGTGAATTTAAAAAATTAAGAGATTAGAAAACGAGAGTGAAAAGTAACACAAAAGCAATAGAGATGAGAAGACAAGTATTAATCTCACGTGTTTTATATTAGATTAGTCCAATTCTACAACGTGATGGAAAACCAAAATCTCAAGCTTGTAGTGATTGATGTCGGCCAAACTACTTTATCTTGGACTTTTAATCAAACCAAGACTTGTAAGACCAAACCAAAACACTCCACTTCCACTTCTAGTTCATTTATTCGTCACGTGTGAATTTATTTTATTCACCGAATCTGCTGTGTTGCCACAGAAACTGGCAACTCGCATGCAAACACACTTCTCTAGAATTTTCAATTTTCTTGTCTTGAATTAACCAATAATCCTTTACTTTGTCTTGGCTTTATCATCACTTTACCATGCCAATTTTGGAAACAATAAAGCAATAATGATTTAATGTTGTTCAAAAGGCGGCAATTCAGGTTAATTGGTTAAAATGAATAATATTTGACTTTTTCACTTATAATATATCCTTTCATCCAATCCCATCTATGAGCATAAAATGATTCATTAGACTCGTTAATTGCACAGTTGTATTAATTAGTTTCTGGACGAATAAAGAATCTTTTAAAATTGGCTTTGATTTGAGTTGACAACGGATTGTTTTCGCGTAAATTAGAACAAACCCAACTGGACATTTCATTAATTTTTATTTATGTTTTTGTTATTGGCTTACCAATACATCGAATATGTTCATTATTAATCAATATAGTCTTGACTAGACTTTAGAAACTCTACAATTACATTAGTTTAAAATAAACTTACAAATAATAATCGACATTTAGGATGCCAAGGAACCCTATTCACACTTATAAGAGATCACTTTCTTGTGTACGTGACGGCGGGAGGAAACATATATATTTGGGCTTATATCTAAATGAACTATCATTGCATTCTACAATATTGAGCATCGATTAATGGCAAAGTCGAACTTGTCACGGTACAAACTTTCTTACCCTCTATTTCAAGCGAAAGAAAATGATGAATACGATGTAATAGAAACATAAAAATAAAATAAAAATCATTGAATGAGTACTTATCCTATATCTTCTGTCGGCTATAGATAGCCATATTGTTGCATGTTCTCATAATTGTGACAAGATAATCCAAGCTCGATCTTCAAATTCGTTCATGCATGCACACACATGTCGGCAATACTAGCTGTTCTTTCTTTCACTGGAATTCTTGTGATCACCATCATTCACAAAAATATAAAGATGGGATGGAAGCATGGGACACTCAAAACTCTTTTCTTTCAATAATTGGGAGATTTGAGATGATAGCTAGCTAGCTATAGAGACATATTGATTGGAGTAATTAATTACAGCGCATGTAACATATTTTAATAAGGGTTTAGCTTAGCTAGCTATATTTAATAACGATATTTTTGTTTTCTTTCAAAAAGATCAAAGCCCTTTGATTAATACCAAATCTAAAAATTATATAAACAATTCATTAAGATTTGACACGTATCATGGAAATCTTAAATATACGGCAAATCCAGTGACGTTATTCCTTGTGATTAGTGCATGCATGTGTTGCATGCATGCGGTTATCTAAAACAGGAAGAGACGTTTCAATTGATAGTCCATGGCATGACATGTCTTAGCTTGTTGGCTTTTTATATATGAATTCATCATGTATTGTCGATCAGATCACAAGCCAGCCTTTCTTTTACGACTAATTTAAATATGTATCTATCCAATAGTAAAACCGCTTTAATGATTGAAATGTACATACTTAATTGCAGCGAAATTGAATTATTAACGACTTGTAGATGGGCAAATAAATATTAGCTAGGCATATAAGTTATGTGAATATTTTTATATACAATTTATTGATAGGAACAATTCTAGGAGCTAATTATCAACAATATTTAATATGTAAAATCAATGTGTCCAATCTAATCTTGGGTCCTGATTTATTATTTCCATTTCTGTATTACCATAGCTTGTAGATATCTCAATTCGTATGAGAATAGGAGTAGATCATTAATTACACACACACATGCATATATATATATAGAGTCTGGTCACTGGACTTTTGAGAGAGATAAGACAGAAACGACTCTCATCAATCATCACTCACTTCATGTAAATCATATGGAAACTGGCAGATTAAAAGCATTGAATTTATTAGTATTAGTAGTGCATATTAAGTTGTCCCCTAAAAGGCACGTGGATAAAAAACTTGCTTTTTCTCTAGTTTGGACTGGGATGTGGTCAACATAATTAACTTTATTTTCCTCGTGCCTAGGCAAGGCCACTTACCGGTGTGGTCTGTCTAGTTGCTCACTCAACTTCAACTAGCCATCCAAGCCGTGGCCAACCAGCTTAGGTTTTGTTGAGTTGAGTCTGCCTACTTAAGGTCCCTCAGAGACAGGGCCATCCATGCCAGTACCTTTCTTTTTATCTTTGGGGGTAGGGAGACAGAGTGATCCAAATTAAAAGATCTATTATTTTTAATATAAGTGTGCTCATAAGCAAATCAAGTTCTTCACGGCGCCGAAATTAAGCTCTTTTAATGCTTATATAAACGTCTCAATACCCCTGCAACTTAGCCACACAACACAACAATCTCTTCTCTCTCTCTGAAAACCTTTTCACGTTCTTTCTCAGCCCCCCCATTTGATTCTCTCAAAATCATGAACTGTCTTCAGAGTTGGCCTGAACCAATCGTCCGGGTCCAATCCTTATCCGAAAGTGGCATAACTTCTATCCCGGAAAGATACATCAAGCCACTGGTTCACAGGCCTTCGATCACCACACATGAATTTGATTCCCATGTCAACATTCCTGTTGTTGATCTCCAAAGCATGTTCAGCAACGACCAAACCCTCCGGCAGGAGGCTCTGAGTAGCATCTCCAGCGCATGTCGCGAGTGGGGTTTTTTCCAAATCGTTAACCATGGAGTTAACCATGAACTGATGAAAAATATGCGCGAGGTGTGGCGTGAGTTCTTCAAACTCCCGCTTGAACTCAAACAGCAATACGCCAACTCCCCCCTTACGTATGAGGGGTACGGCAGTCGCTTGGGCGTGGAAAAAGGCGCCAAACTTGATTGGAGCGATTATTTCTTCCTCAACTATATGCCTCTCAGGCTCAGAAACCCCGGCAAGTGGCCTGCTCTGCCAACTTCTTGCAGGTGCGTGCGTACTTAAACATGTTTTCTTTTGTGTTTTTCTGTTAACTATATATCTTCTGTCATTTTACGAATCTAAGGATACCTAAAAACTACGTTAACATATCCAACCGGATATATATTACAACTACAAGTCTTCCCCTTTTTTAATTTTAATTTTTTTTCCCAAGTTTCATCTTTATCCGAAAAGGTCAAAAAGATTGTTATCATTAAACTTTTACTATGATAAAATGAATAATACAATCAATATATATGATTTTAACACGAAAGCTTTGCATATTTTTCAAAGTTCCAACAAGTAAAAGTCGGCACACACATACTCTCTCTCTCTGTTTTTAACTGTTCCCAAATTTTCATTAATAGTTTTTGACTGCACTTATCTTTTTCAGAGTTTTTTCTCTAAGTACTATCAGATCCACAAGAAACAAGCCGGGAATCACTCGACAAGTCAAAACTCATAATTAAAAACTTTTACATATGGGAAAAAACGAAATTTTAAGTCGATTTCATACTTTCATGGCACAGAATAGAAGACCATTTTCATCTTTTTGTCACATTAAATATTTCCCTAATTAAAGATTAAATATACCAAAAGGAATCTCTGTAATTAAGACATGATCCCACATATATTGATGACTTTTATTATTTAGCTTGCAGTTTTTGATTACTTAATTGTCAGGTTGTTTAGACTCCAGACACTATACCCAAAATAATAAAAAGTTGAGAAGATGACTTTCCTTTTTGTCCAATTTCAAAGATGAACTACATGAAATTAAAGGGTATTTGATCCCATGTTTATTGTGCAGTAATTAGTTAAAACTTATGAGCTAGCTTGGCCAGTAATTACAGTCACAAAAATATCCATATATCATCACACTGCTTCTGACCAATAAGAACTTTTAATTTTTATAGTAATGTTTTGCAGTCTGCCCACCAATGGATTGATATAATAAAAATAGTTAATCTCTACTGGTGTTATTATTGCAGGGAATTGGTAGCAAAATATGGGGAAGAATTGGTGAAACTGTGTGGAGTAATTATGAAGGTGTTATCTATAAATCTTGGACTAGGAGAGGAGCAGCTTCAGAATGCTTTCGGCGGAGAGGACATCGGTGCCTGCTTAAGGGTCAATTTCTACCCAAAATGTCCACAACCAGACCTTACACTTGGTCTCTCTCCACATTCAGACCCTGGTGGCATGACCATTCTCCTCCCTGACGATAACGTTGCTGGACTCCAAGTCCGGAGAGGCGACAATTGGATCACTGTTAAGCCCGTTCCAAATGCTTTCATTGTCAACATAGGAGATCAAATTCAGGTCGCTCTTTTCTCCTCAGTAACATTATTAATAAGCTGTTGTTCTAGATCAATTTTATGTCCCTGATTTTGATTTTAACAATTTGCAATTTTGTTTCATGATCAGGTTCTTAGCAATGCCATTTACAAGAGCGTGGAGCACCGAGTGATTGTGAACTCAGGGCAAGAGCGCGTCTCGCTGGCTTTCTTTTACAATCCCAGGAGTGATATACCGATTGAACCCATGAAGGAGCTTGTGACTTCGAGCAGGCCTGCACTATACCGATCCATGACATATGACGAGTACAGGCTTTACATAAGGACAAGGGGACCCTGTGGCAAGGCACAAGTTGAATCCTTAACATCTAACAGATGAGCGAAATCGGAAATTATGTCCAAAAAAGTTGCCGAAAGTTCGATTTGGAGCATCTAAACAACCCTCTTTTCAATAATATAGTATATTTAATCAGCTTTCTCGAAAATTGGAATCGTTGTAGCAGGCAACAATCCAACAGGATCATAAGATATGATATAATGGAGCTGGGGAACTTTGATTCCTCCCTTTTAATTTGCTTTAGATTTTACAAGTCCATGTCTATGTCAGTTCCGGAAACAAAATAAATCAAAGGATGTTGATGTTGTATGTATGGTGGAGCTTCTTCCACATCCATGCTTGTAAGTGTAAGACAAGTTGATTGCCTGAGTTAATTCAGGAAAGAAGAAATATTTTATTAATGGGAAATGAGTTGTATGATTGATGAAGCTTGACCACCTGTCATGTGCTCTTTTTTCTTGTCTCACCCCTTCGTGGAAAAGCAGTTGTGATTCATGTGATACAACTTTTCACCAATTCTGCACCTTTATGGTCTTTCTCTTTCAAGCCACTACAAACTCCATTTTAAAAAATATGGCCAAAGAGATTAAGCTACTCAACTTTTATTAATTTTTAATCTCTAAATTTTAATTACATCTCTTTGTTCTTATACTATAATATTTAAGATATAATTGAGTATAACGGTGAAATTATATTTGAATTAAAAAAAAAATCTAAGATTAGAATACAATTTTAATATTGTTAATAGTAGAAATTTTAGTTATCCATATTGAGTTTCGTCCATAGGAGTTTCAAATATAACACAAATGAATAATAAATAGCCCTAATATCGAATATGACTCTTATTAAATATAAATCCTACATAAATATATAAACCCATCATGTTATATCCATACCCATCAAATCTTTTCTGAAAACAAAAAGTTTTTACAAATTTTCAAACAAATTTTGTAGCATATAAATTTAGTGCAAAAACGATCTTCATAAATCAGGTTCACAACATTTTCATGTTTATTTATTGTGTGAGTTATCATTTGTTTTATTTCAATTAGGTTTTTTAGTTTTTTGTTGTGATAAAAAATTTTCATATCTTTCAGTGTTGTAATCCTTTTACCATCATTGATTTGTTTCTTCATATATAAAAGTTAGTTTTAATTTTCATAGAAGTTTTTGTTGAACCTATAATTTAAAAAAAAAAAATTTGTTGGATAACCATTATCAGTTGCAAGTAGTTAATGATGAAAATTGACGAGATGGGTATAAAGGCGGGCGTAGATTGTAAAAAGTATTTAATTAAACCAGATGGGTGCAAAAAAAGCCCCACCCAACACCAAATTGAAGAATCTTATTTTTAAAATTTTATTTGGGGCAAAAAGTTCAAAATTTTATATTTAAATGAATTTTTTATTTTTTATTCAAACTAACATATATGATATATTAATAACTTAATATTATCTAAATGATAGAAATTCAATGGTTATTTAATACCTCAAAATTGAAAATCATGTTAAAACTTGGAATTAATCTAGTTGCTCTGCATAGCTGGAAGAGTATATCAATGCCATATTAAAGTTATAAATGAATATGTAAATGTTATAAATATATATATATATATATATAAATTTTATAAACGTGTTTGCAATTTTTATATGAAATTGATATAACAATGCATCCGATACACCATAGCATGACTCTAAAACTTGGACTATAAGATAAACAATTCTTGAAAAAATTCTTCATAGAAAACAGTTCATTTAAAAAAAAAAGATAATAATGTACCAACAAGGAAGTTTCGAAATATAGTTGTGAACAATTTGAAACCTAAGATTCATTAATTTCATATTTTTCAGTCTTGTACTTGCTTTCTCAATTGAATTTCGTGTCATATGGGCATAATTTTACCTAAGATTTCTTGTCTTAATTAGTGCTAGTCTAGTTTGAAACAAAGAAAATTTCAAGTTGGCATGATGTTGATGTATAATGCTTGCAACACGCCAAGAATTTGTCATAGGTGGAACGTCAGCTAAGAGTTATTTATGTCACCAAGAAAAAATCTCCAATATCATTTAAATATCACATGATGATTTGATATCTTAGATCAATAATAAAAAGAAAAATCTTAAAAAAAAAACACTATAAATGACAAAAGTTAAAGAAAGTACAGAAGAAATTGTTGAATTTTAAATTTTGTTAAAATAAACAAGAAAGATATTGTGATATAAAAATGTAAAATATGTAATGAAATTATTATATGTGAATCTTAATGTAAAATTAAATATGAGACATGTTGTACGAGGTATTGAATCATCATGTTGGCGTAATGCACGATAAATCTTTTTCTATAATTAAGTGTTTCTCGAAACATGGTTATGTAATTTAATTATGAGAGAAATCTACAATTAAGCGAGAAACGTAGGCCACTTAAATGACGTTTTCTTTTTTAGCATTGCCCGCTCTGAGCCCTTTCCTGGGCCCTTTCCTGGATAAGGTTATTTCCGATAAATTATGTTGCCTTAACATAATGTGTATAATCAAAACAATGATAGTGATAATTAGCAACAATAATTTATTTTAACACATCTTCATCTTAACAGCTGTATAACAAATTATTTTAAAATTTTTTTCCCATGTGTTGTATTGCGTGGAAAATTGAACTTATTGTAGTATTCAACGAATCAAGTTGCTTCATATTAAACTTATCTTTAAGCATAGAAATTCATTATTTTTAAAAAATAAATTAGATAAATATGTCCCCCTGTTTGGTTACCCCTTTTACCTATTTTTTCTATTTTCATTCCGGAAAAAAAAAATCTCCTAGAATATGTAATACATGTTTGTTTAGGAATTTTCATCAAATCATTCTCTCTAACAATAAAAACAACTTTTTCTCATTTTCAAACTATTATCTACTTGCATAATTTGTCTTTTCTTATTTTTTATTTCAAAATAATATTATTATTTTAATATAAAATATATTAATAATTAAATATTATATTTTAATTACTTAATAATATTTAAAAATTAAAAAATATCTATTAATTTTTTAAACTATAATTCATTTAAAATTAAAACACAAAATATATATAATCAAATATATTTTCACTCAAAAAATGTTGACATATTTCTCATTCTCATAAACAACTATAAATTTGAAGCACATAATCATAATTAAACGGATCCTAAAAGTCAAAATTTTTAATAATTAAGTAGTTGGCTTTGAAATTAATATCTCTTGCTTGTGTTCCTATTGCAAAAACAGATAGATGACGACGACGACGACTATGTAGATGTACAAAACTAGTCAGTTTCCATTATTTATAAATCCTCGTAACATTCAAATATAATAAATCTCTACAAATACTTTCCAGCTAATCAATTAATTAAACTTCATTAATCTATGATGCCATGATCCAAATCAGAAGAGAGAAAGATCACTAATAACAAGCATGTAAAACCTCTAATACTATCTATGTATATCATATATGGGGTTTATGAGTGTTAATTTCAAATTTGTCAGGATTTGGGGGTCAGGTGTGCAAATATCAAAGGTGGCGGAAAGTTTTTTAAACATAATAAATGAAGAGCTTAACAGTGACACACGTTTAATTAAAGTTGTTAAATAATCTTTACATTAACTTTCAAACCTTTTGAAACTTAATTATACTTTATACATTGAGTTGTGGTTGGCAAGCAAAGAACTTAATTAATAACAATGTTAAACATGCGTTGAATTACATAATATATTCACATAATTGAATTTGTCGAGTTGAACCAGTCAAAATGTGCTAACACCAATCCCAGCTTTTTCCCAACGCTTAAATTGCTTGAAAATATATAGAAATATAGCCATAGGCTTATGTTAAAGCCATTCCTTGTGCCCACATCTATCATCACTTTCTGTTCCGCGATAAGACATCGTCACTTGCCGGTCAATTAGGGCATTTGTTTCCCAAAATAAGCAGATAAGTCCTTTTCATTTTCACATTTTCTTCTTGGAATAGATTCCACTCAAAGAATCTTTTTCCTCACAAAAAATAAAAATGTTTCATTAGAATTTCCTTTTTCATAACAAAATATAAAAAAACGTAACTAGGGGCATGTGTTACATATATTTACTTAAATAGTCGACGGCAACAATTATCTTGAAATTTCCTTTTTCATAATAAAAAAATAAAAAAACGTAACTGATAATACGTGTTATACATGTTTAAATAAATAGTCGACGACAACAATTATCAAAATGTATACTAGTCAAAATAAATATAAAAATAAATCTTTAATGTAACAGGTATATCATGTTGCCTATGTATTATATCATCTATCTTTTCTAATAATAAAAGCAATGCAATTTCTTTGAATTAAAATGTGCTTCTAGAATTGGTCATATAATTCCTTAAATTTCATCATGTGTTGTTGGAATATGTTGGTTCTAGACGTGCATATGCATTGTATATGAGTATTTTATCATCATGTGATAAAAACATTAAATATGGATATTTTCCAAATCTCATTTATTTTATATAGATATTTTGTATTAGAAGAATTTTAATTAAAATATGATAAGTCTTGATATGGTATCCTAGTTAAATAAGAATAAGTTTTATGGGATCCTAGTTGAATAGGAATAAGTTTGGATTTAGAATCCTAGTTGAATAGGAAGTTTTATTAATTATCTCTTATTAGATTAGGATATTATTTAAGTATTCTAGTTTACTTAGGAGAAGAATATTATCACTTCCTATAATGTTTGATTATAATCTAAACTTTCCTTATGAGTTTTATTGAGATTTTACAGGATTTTGACAAGGATTACAATTGATATAAAAAATTATATAAAGCTATCTTCAATAGCTTTTGGAGGAGTGGATTCAAGGCATTCAACGCATTCAAGGCAAATTGAGAGAGAGCAATCAAGAGCAAGTTTGAATGCGTTTTTTATTTGTTTCTTATGTCTTGTATAAAACTTTAGGCGTTGGTTAATTGTTATAGATCGTGTGAGCTTAAGGGAGCTGAGTAATCACATATATCTATACCAGTTACGGGTCTGTAGCAGTTACGGGTGTTATGTTATTCTTAACAGCGTGTTGTTAAGATAATCGTGACAGAAAAAGAGCAGCATTAGAAGAGTGTGTGAAGGATTATGGTTGTGATTGGGGTTGATCAAGTTTACATAGATTAGGTTAGTGAGTGAGCGGGTGTCTACCACTGTAAAGAGTCCTAAGTCAAGTGTAAACACATACAATATAGTGGATTGTAACTCTTGTTGCTCGTAGATGTAGGTTGGTTATAATCGAACCACGTAAAAATCTTGTTCCGATTTACATTACGGTTTTTTGTTATATTATTCGTAACTTCCATACGCTGCAAAACCTAACAATTGGCATCAGAGCAGGTACACTGACATACTAGTGTAGATCAGACTTTTTTGGCAGGTATGGAAGGATTTCGGGCAGGAAAATCGTTCACTCAACCACCGTTACTTAAAGATGCAAACTATGCTTATTGGAAAGTCAAGATGAGAGCTTTCATCAAATCAATTGATGAGAGCTTTCATCAAATCAATTGATGAAAGAGTATGGACAAGCATTGTTCATGGCTGGACACCCCTAACAAAAGCCAATGACGCTGGGCAGTAGATTGAGAAGCTGAATATCGAAGTGCACAATTGCAAAAAGAAGCTTGGGATATCCTTAAGTTAAAGAATGAAGGTACTCAAAGGGTTAAAGAATCTAAGTTACTTACTTTGACTTCTCAATTTAAAAACTTAGTTATGCATGAAGAAGAAACTGTTAGTGAATTTCATACTAGACTTTGTGAAATTACTAACTCTGCTTATATGCTTGGTGAGGAATATACTGAGGCTAAAATTGTTGGCAAGATACTTAGATCTTTACCAGAAAAATTTCAGCCTAAGGTCACAGCTATCGAAAAAAGTAATAATGTGAAATCGTTGCGAGTTGATGAATTGATTGGATCTCTTCAAGCATATGAGATCGGTTTAAAGACAAGAAGGAGGGAAAAGAGTGTTACCTTTGTTACTTCTTTAGAAAAAGGAGAAAAAGATGACAGAAATCTTGATGATTCTAACGATGAACTTGCTCATTTGACAAGGAATTTTGTCAAATATATGAAGAAAAATTTCAAGAAGAAAAATTCAGAGAACTTTGATGCTAAAAAATTTCGTAAAGAACTTGCAAAGAAAAATCAAGAGAAGCTTGAGAGAAAAGGCATTCAATGTTATGAATGTAAGGAATTTGGACACATTCAAACTGAGTGTCCTAATTATAAGAAGAAAAGGAGTTTGTGTGCAACATGGAGTGATGATGACTAAGAAACAGATGAAGACAACTCCAACAATTATTTAGCATTCAATGGGACTATTTCAAATAAAAAGCAAACAGTTATGTCTGACATAATTGAAGCTGTTGTGTCTAACGTAACAGAACAGAACAGATCAGACATTGAGGAGTCAGATGCTGAGAAGGATGCTGAATACTATGGAGAACTTCATGAAGCTTATAATGCACTTTATGAGATGTGAGAGAAGTAGAAAGTACAGATCAAAACTCTTCAAAATGAACAAGAAGTGCTCAAGAGTGAAATAGCATTTGCAGATGAAAAAATCATAAAACTGGAAGTTGTTGTGACAGACAAGACAGAATGTATCCAGAAAATTACTGCAGAATTGGATGAGGCAAACAAGTGCATTAATCAACTCAAGATAAGCTCAGCAAAGCTTGATCAAATTCTAAGTTTAGGCCGTGATAACTCCATCAAATATGGGCTACGGTATGATGAAAAGAATAACGCTTCAACATCAAAGACAGTGTTTGTTAAATCTTCAAATTCTGGTAACACTTCTAAGTCAAGCTTTAAAGATATGACTGATTTTATTTCTCCAATGAGTTCTTTCATTTCAAATCCAGAAAAGGTAAGAAAATTTATTCCTACTTGCTATTTTTGTGGTGTTAAAGGTCACATTAGATCTAGGTGCTATAAAGTGTAAAATTTTTTAAAGAAAAATGGAAGTCAGATTAGACAGTTACATAAGACACAACAGGTTTGGGTTAAGAAACATGAAACTCACTGCAAAGTTGCTCCACTTAATGTTTCTTCAAATAATGATTGTGCTTGTTCTAAACATGAGACAGAAAATTAAAAGTGTTTGAAAATTTTCAGTTAGACAAGTGATGACAAAACGTGTTGTTTAGAAACTTAGTGAATCAAAGATTATCTGCGTTGAGTATGTTTCATCTGAGAATCAACTAGTAGACATGTTCATATAAAGCATTGAGATGCACTGAGATTTGAAAACTGAGAAAAGACATTGGCACTTGGCAGTTACTTGAATTATAATAGTGTTAAGTTATGTTGTTTATATCTGTAGCATCATCAGTCTATTTATAATTAAAGCATGCTCGAGCTGTTTTATTGGTATAAATTTGTTGGTAATTTCATGTCAAATACAGAGAAGGCTACCAGTATATGATGTGTGAAAGCCATCCATTGAGAGTAACTTCAATGTATCTTGAAAATATGTTAAGGTCACCCACTCAAATGAAAAAAGGCTACCTCTATACATATGTGAAAGCTACTGTATTCATTCAAAAAATTCACATTGAGATTAACTTTTTTGTGTGTAAGAAGCATGTTCAAGTTGATCACTCAATTAGGTTAAGTGATAAAATAATATTTATGTTTGAGGTTTATCCACAGCTCGGATATATGCTTCGTTATAGAAGATTATATGATGTCCAGATATTTCTGTTATGTGTATTACGACTGTTTTCAATTATGATTTTTACAACTTACGATCAGTGCTTTATGTTTAACTCAGTTTGATTCTTTTAAGTGTATTTTGATGTGTCAAAAGTTCCACGTTAGCGAAATTGATTTAAGGAGGAGTTTGTTCAGTTGCAAGAGTACTTGATTTAATTAATTTCTTGGTTTTTAAAATTTTTTTCACACTTATGCACAATTTGAAGAGGTGAACATTTAGTTAGGAGGAGTTTTATTTGTCATTTTGTTTTTCTTTTATACTTTGGCACTTGTTCAGAAAACAAGGGGGAGAAGTATGAATGTTTTTGGTATTATTCGGTTGTTTCTTTATTTTTTTTAGATTGTCATAATAGTCTTTATTTAAGTGTTTCATTTTAGTTGCATTACATGTACTCATACATTTTTTTAACATTTAGATGTTTTCATCACAAGATGCCAAAGGGGGAGATTGTTGATTCTAGACGTGCATGTGCATTGCACATGAGTATTTTGTCATCATGTGATAAAAACGTTAAATATGGATATTTTCGTAATCTCATTTATTTTATATAGATGTTTTGTATTAGGAGAATTTTAATTAAAATAGGATAAGTTTTGATATGGTATCCTAGTTAAATAATAATAAGTTTTATGGTATCCTAGTTAAATAGAAATAAGTTTGAATTTGGAATCCTAGTTGAATAGGAAGTTTTATTAATTATCTCTTATTAGATTAGGATATTATTTAAGTATTTTAGTTTACTTAGGAGAATAATATTATCATTTCCTATAATGTTTGATTGTTATCCAAACTTTCCTTATGAGTTTTATTGAGATTCTATAGGATTTTGACAAGGATTACAATTGATATCAAAAACTATATAAAGCTATCTTCATAGCTTTTGGAGGAGTGGATTCAAGGCATTCAATGCATTCAAGACAAATTGAGAGAAAGCAATCAAGAGCAAGTTTGAGTGCATTTTTTATTTGTTTCTTATGTCTTGTATAAAGCTTTAGACTTTGTTAATTGTTATAGATCGTGTGAGTCTAAGGGAGTTAAGTAATTACATGTGTCTACACCAGTTACGGGTCTGTAGCAGTTACGGGTGTTATGTTATTCTTAACAGCATGTTGTTAAGATAATCGTGACAAAAAAAGAGCAGCATTGAAGAGTGTGTAAAGGACTATGATTGTAATCGGGGTTGATCAAGTTTACATAGATTAAGTTAGTGAGTGAGCGGGTGTCTACCACTGTAAAGAGTGCTAAGTTGAGTGTAAACACATACAATATAGTGGATTGCAACTCTTATTGACCGTGGATGTAGGTTGGTTATAACCGAACCACGTAAAAATTCTGTTCTGATTTACATTACGGTTTTCTGTTATATTATTCGTAACTTCCGTACGTTGCAAAACCCAACAGAATAACTTTAAGTAATAGAGGTTGTTATTATTGAAAAGTAAATAATCATACCTCTCATATTGGATAAATTTTTTTATAAAAATAATGTCAATTGTGAAAATATAATTGAAAATAAATAATAATAAACAGCCAGCTTTGATAAAGAATATAATAAAGTTTTCTTTCAACGATAATGAAAAGAGAAATATTGGTTAAAAGTAATGCAAAATAATAAAATCAAATGAATACTGCCCCCCACCGACGCAAAGGTTAACTACTAGTCTTAAACATTTATCCAGAAAAGCAAATAGTCAATGGCCGATATAATTGATCGTTGGATATTCATGGTAATAAAGGAACTGACCACATGTATGTTATTTAACTCTTTTTTATTATTTTTGTCACGTTTAAATGCTAATACAATTGCATCAAGTAGTTCAATTATTGTCTAATAAACGCTTTCGTTACTCGTAGAATTATCTCCTCAAATTATTTAGAAAATTTCAGGAATTTCCTCTATCTTTGAATTGATTAAGGTGTAAATTAATGAAATTGAGTCTTTTTAATATTTTTTGAACAGTGATGCTATTTGTACCCATCAATGCTTTAAAGAAACCCCATTTCTTCAAACACCCCATTAAAGATCTTTAAAAAGGCACGATGTCTAATTACATCGCATTTAAATCCATAAAAATCCTTTGATCTTCTTCTCTATTAATACAACCCACTTCAACATATAACTTTTTTGCTCTTATCTCTTCTTTTTGTTTCTCTATTTGCTCTCGCATATGCTTTTAATAAAAAGCTTCATAAACTCACATTATCGTTTTTAATGAAATTATGGCAAACAAATGACCAACTTGTTCACTGTAAAACACTTGCAAATTTTCACCTTTTAATTATTGTCATATCCTCTGCAAGCTATAACCAAACACGTGGATTTATAGAATTATTAACTTTTCCTTTTTCTAATAAAATTTTGTGAAAGGCTAATAGTTTACTAATACAATTTGTCTCTGGATTATAAGATTATGAGTTCCATGAAATAAAAATAAATAAATGAAAACAATTGTAAAGTTATAGTGTTGTAATCTTTAAAATCAATTAGTTCCGTTGAACTTTTTTTCCCTCAAAAACCTATATATTTTATATTTTTCTCTCAAAAACCTAGATATTTTATATTTATCATAAATCTCTAAACTAAGTAAAACTGACGGTCTATATAGGTGTTGTAAAAAGAGTTTGTAAAGAAATAAAGTTAATTTTAGTCTAGATTTACTATATATGGTCTTTCAGTTGGTTATGGTTATAGATAAAATTAAAATTGAGAAGGATATTAAAAATGGGCTTGCTTTAGCTAGGTAGCAGGGGACATATAGAATGACTCTTTTGTAAAATTAAGCTGTTGTATTACACATGTGTAGAGGCCCAATAGCCCCATTTGTGCCGGAACTAAAGCCCAATCTAATGGGGTGGCCTTTAGTCTGGCCTGGTCTGGCCCACAAAAAACACCATACTAGTAGATTCAGCGGTGAGCACTTCGGCTTCGAGTATTTGAGACCTGAACGCTTTTGATTTCATGATAATATACAGGTAAGTGGAGCTAAATTTGTGATACAACTAGGGAAGTTTAACAGATGGGGAAGAATCGTCTAATCTACTGTAGCAGGTCAAGAGAAAAATTTTATGTGAGATAGGAATGCTGATCTTTGGCTAACTTGACAAGATTATTTAATTAAATATTGACATAACATCGTAAATAAGTAGTCATCAAACTTAAAAATTAAGAAAAAAAGAAATTAACTAAATTTTAAAAAAATGATTTTAAATTTTAGTAAAATCTTAAGTTTTTTTTATAATATTGTTTAATCAAGTATCAAGCTGTCAACAAACCAACTCGACATTGATATTTTTAAACATTTAGATAAGCGATTTGTTAGCACTGAGCTATGTGGCAAGCTATCAAGCAATGTAAAATTCTTATTGAATAATGTGTCCATCTTGAGTTACGGCTCCGCATTGGGAAAAACAAGAAGTGCAAATTCGGTATTAAATTTGGCTAACTAATAAAAAAATTTAGTATTTTAGTTAGATATAAAACAAATAAAAATTTTACTGAACCTCAAGATAGTCCCACTAACTTGACTATTTTTAATATTTTCCCATCAAATTTTGATTGGCAAAATGGGTTGAAAAAAAGGTAAGAAAGTGGGAATAAATCCTAATTGAAAACGGAAACAAAATAATAATAACAATTATTTTAGCACATAACAATCTATAAGTGATTATGTGCACCACTTCTCTCTGTATAGTAACGTAATATGCCAAACTCAATTTAACTTTTTCTCTATCACTCGCATGGCATTACTATTAGCATCTTATTACCAGTCTTTTACTATCATAATCAGAGTAATGGCTCAAAATATGGATGGTTTTTCATAATAAATAGAATCCAAAGTATACATTTATCTTACAGACAAACTGGGTAATGTATGCAAGCTGAAGCTCGACAAACCCAACAAAAGTAATTATCCATATAATTTCCATAATCACCCAACAAGCATTAACGACATATATGATGCTCATGCTATATGATCTTATTTGTGTGTGTGTCTATATATATATATAATCATCAATAGAGATGATTTGATTGCTTCCATGATTAAGTTCAAACCATGAAATTTAGATGACAATAATCATGGAGCAATTAAATATCTCTATCAAGCCAACGAATCCTTATTCTGAGAAGTGTCGTTATCTGTAAAATTAATTAAAGGAAGCCGGGCACTAGAGGGGACGGGCAAGCTGCAAAACTATTCCAGGAAAAGCTTATATCGTGAGCAGGATATGAAGTTCTTGTTTGCATGTCTTTGTTGTAAGAATCTGGACCAAGTGATGCAAGTGTAAACATTGGTGGCAAAATATCATCTTCAATCCTAGCCCTTTTCGGAGGTCGAATTCCTTCACCAGATTGTAGTTCATTTTTGTCAGCTTCCGAATCAGATTCGAAATCCTTTGCGTTTGATTCAGACTCCTCAATGAGTGAAGGCAGTGATGCGGGAGAGTAAGGCATGCTAGGTATTGTACCGGTGGCCCGGTTTCTATGTTCATCCGCAATTCTCTCAAGATATCTCCCTTGAGCTTGGATTTTAAGCTTCAAGCTCCTCTGAACCTTCAATAAACAAAGCAAAATGAGAATCTTATTAAACAGGCACCACAAGTTTTTATATTTTTGAACTTCATTTCTCTCTCCGCTCAAAGTTTTAGATACCTCAAATTGATCACTCAATCGCCTTTCGACTTCCATCTGCATAAGTAGGGCTTCGTTAAGTTGAGCAGCACTGCAAATTTATGGAAATGTAAGCGAGAATACCACAACAGAATGATAATAAATCTATCTACAGAGTCTGCAAAGTGTTTTAAAGTCAATATACATGATAACTTACGATGTTGTGCCAAAATTGGGCAGAATCTCTGAAATATTTCTCCTCTCAAACTTGCCTCCTACAAAATTAAAACAGTTGTTATTTACGTGCTATATCAAATTAGAGAAAGGGTTATTAACTACCAAGTTTCTTTCTAATCATTTCCTTCTTTCATTCTTGTTACCGATATTTTTTTTTTCTCTTGTTTGGATTGTAATTATCAATGAATACATATATAACTAAAATGGAAGTTCCCCTGGATCCCAACTTACTAGTAGATGACTCCGGTATAAACTTTGAGATCCTGTACTTCTGAAAGAAAAAAAAAATCAGAGAATTAACATTAAATGAACATGTGTGCAGCGGGGTATAAATTCATGCTTAAATTAAATATATAATAGAAAGAAAGTAGAGAACCTGTAAGTGACTCTTGACATGGTAGATGGTCAGTCCAGGGACGGCCATAGCCTTCAAGATTCCCTTCGGTGTAGACCCTGACATGCAAATAAATAAACCCGAGCCACACGATTAGCGAAATTTGACCAGAATCACATCAAATTAACCTTTTAACACTACAAATATTATAACCATGCAAATCGGAATGATTCGCAAGCATTTCATTCGTGCTACCGATTAATGCATGATCTTATCAAATTGTGGACTTACTATCAGGGCCACCTAGCTGATTGACAGCCTCTTCGAACCGATAATGCAGCTCCTGTGTCCAGCGCAAGCGCTCTTTTGCCGTGCCATCTGAACGGCTGGAACCCATCTCAAGAGTTAGGCGATTGAGTGGCCCAAGCACGGCATGAGCAAATGCCTTCCCCGTGGAGAGGATTATAAAGACGAGAATAACCAAGACAAATACAGTTGTAAATAGGAAAAAAAAATTAATTCAATGTGACGATGGGCACTAAGAAAGTTTGATTGGATTAGATTCCAAATCTTGTCTCTGATTGTCGGAATTTCCCAAGTCTTCGCGGACTCCAAATCTTATCAAACTCAATAGTTGTGTTCCTAATTCAACTCATTTGCCAGGAAAACCGATGTCAGGGCCCGATACGTCCAAAAGGAGCACCTAGCCAAGAACAGGACAATTCTATTATCATCTTATTTCTCGATAAATAAACAAAAACTTTGTGCGCGCGCTTTTTGGCATGGTAAGGAAATTGCTTTAAGATGTAATGGGAATAGCTCCCTCTTATGCTAACGGTTAAACAACAAGATAAAGAATGCATGAGCTCCTTCCAGGAGCACCGTGCGTGATTGAACTTGACCCAAGTCATGTTAGCAGCCTTATATAATAATCTGTATATGGTTGCTGTGTCCTGCAATGGACTCTTAATCGGGTAACTAATTGATACCACGAACATCTCTTGGCTTTCCCAGAATTCCAAGCTGGGGTAAGTCAACCTTTAACAAAATCATTAAGAAAGATGATAATAGAAACCAACCAAACAAATATTATTCACGCATTGTCATCAAATAGCAAATTCTACTATATATGAGTTAACATTTAAGCATGATTCAGCAGGGTGGCCCGTCAAAGCATCTGCTATAAACAAACATCACAAGAAATTCATTACATAACTTCCAACTTTTAAAAGAGACATTTCTATACTATGTCAGCCACTTGAAGATCGCTGTTCAAACTCCTCCACCTGTAACATGGTTTTAGTGACTACTACTGCCTGCCCCTCTTCATGCTGCAAGATGGGCACTTGTATTGCTTAATATTCTCAGCTTTAGCAGGTGTTATCTTCACACACTTTCCGTGGAACCACCTCTCACAGATGTCGCAGCCAATCCAAAATTCATCTGCATTGTAATTTCCACCACAGCTCCCACAAAGAGTTTCACTATGTTCATCTTCCTCATCCTCATAACTCTCATCTGCAAGCTTAGGGATGCTTTTCACTTGGCCATCACTTGATCTCTACACAGATGAAGTATCCAATCAATCAATACAAATACAAACATAAGGATGCATTTATAGTCAAAAGGAGTAAATTCTGGTAGATTAACGTCGGAAGAATTTTTCCTCTGATGCAGGATGCCAATAAATGGAGAGTTGTTAATAATCTTCCATGAGTGGTTATTTAATACTAATACAACCTAAGAAAAGCACAATAACTTTGAATTGTGCCTCAAAGTTTTCAAAGGACTTCTTTATCTGAATTTTAATTTTTCTCTAACAAATAAAACCCCGAGAGGATAAAGGTGTATACTACTAGATTGAATCTGAAAACCTTGCAGAAAAACAAAAATGAAGAAGTTAACTAAATTCTATCCCACAAACCTTGGTGCTGCCCCGAGACTTGCTGCCACTATCCACACTGGGCTTATCTTTTATAGGCTTTCTCTCTGTTACAACTTCAAACACAGTGGGTAGATCGTTGATCAAGCTAAATAGACGTTTCCTGTTACGTAAAAAAGAATTATCAGCATATATGCATATAATGAATGTAGTGGGCAGCCAAACGACCGCATGAACAAGGCGACCAGTATGCAGTTCTTGCACTCTCTGGCGGGCCAGTGTAGACCTATCACTTTAAAATGCATTTTTAAGACTTTGCACAACTAGAGATCACATAAATACAACTAACAATAAACTGTAATGCAGTAAAATTTGTGCCACTCTTTGGTATACTTCTGTCAAGTTTTTCGCCCCCAAAATCTAATATTCATGTAATATTCCAAATGATACAGCCAAAGGGAAGATAGGAAAGGTGTAACAAAAAACAGATTCAATATGTATAAGATATCTTGTTGTACATGCACGTTAGACATGCATCTTGAAATGCATAATGCAAATATTAACTGGTTGAACCATTTGCACTTTGCAAATGATGGTTGACTAAGAATATTAATAAAGAGAAAACAAAGGAGTCACAGAAAGATAATTGGCATAATTAATATCAGCTATCTTGCCTACTTTAAGCAACTAGCTTTCATAATCAAATAATGTCAGAAACTAGAAAGAAAGAATTGGCCCAAATAATATCAAAGGGAAGAATAACAAAGTTCTTGGCTGTCAAGTTATACTCATAATTGAAAAATGGCAAAAAAGGTTAAAAAGAAAACAAAGAGCCTTCTCTAGGAAATAACTTTTGCTCCAATCTTACTTAACTCAGACTGCATAAATTTAAACTGTCTGTGCACCTCCAAATATAAATGAAACAAGTCAAGTGACAAGACATACAAACACAAATGTATGTAAAGCAACCACTATAATTTCATCCGAACCTCAACAGTTCAATACAAGAACTACTATGCCTCAATCGTATATCACTCTTAGCATGTAAAGGAAATCAATCAGTTTCCAGGAATCACATTGGACTAAAAATATTATAATTCAAACGCAAGAAGGAAGTAGCAGCGAAAAGCGAAGGCAAAAGTTATACCTTTCATTACGGTTAAGACGAGCTCCAAGATAAAAAGCCACAGAAAGCAACCACGAATCAGTGTGCACCGCAACTAGAGATAGCCAATCCTTGCGGTTCATCCCATCTCTTGCAAAATTAATCCCAAGCGCTGGCTCCGGAAGCTCTGGTGGAACTTCCTCAGCTGGCAGAGTCACTTCCCATGACTCATTTGGATGTCCGTACAGGCACAAATTCTCCTTATCTAAACCAAAACCCCCAATTTAATTTAATGATAAAAAAGGGAGTATAATAAATTCGAAAAGCAGAATTTTTTTTTCCTTTTATTCAATTCTAATTTAACAAATCTAATGCGGTTTGAAACTATTTTTTAAAATTCAAGTAAAATTATATATGTGTTTCCAGTTTCTAAACAAGCAAAATAATAGCAGAGGAGAACATGCATATTAAAAAGAAAAATTCAAAATTCAAACTTTGGCTCGAAAATCAAAGAAATTCATAAACTGACCTAATTAAGCATAGGAAATAAGAAGCTAAATAAAAATTGAATTAAGTAGAGAAGGACAGCTCCGATCTACAGTTGCACATTACCTGGATCACAGAGTCCGTAGAATTCATCGACATCTGCAAGAGTATTAAAGAAGAAAGATCACGGCACGTGTGATAGAGAGTGAAAGAGAGAAATAGAGAGAGTAGAGATTGGAGTTACCGTAAGTTAAAGCACGAACAACTCCGGCTCTTCTAGAGCAGTAATCTTTGAAGATCTCCTCTACAGTTCGCGGACTCGAAGCCATTTCCATGGCAAATTAGAGATCCAAATAAGTTGACTGGATTTGATTAGAGATGTGAATCGGATTTTATTGGAGAATTTGGATTGGGAGAGACATGGAGATGGTATCGAAGGCAGCGCGGAAGAAGAATAGAAGATGCAAATGTAATCGTGAAAATAGCCAAAGTCAGTGTCAAATTAACGCTACTAAGGTTATTTCTATTGACGCTCCATGTTTTACTATTCACAATTTAACACAACCCACTTGTCAGTACGAGGAGCCTCGTAAACCTGCTTCCGAGTGTCTTTAGTGAAACTCAAAGTGGACAAATCGTTTTAACAACTGCCTCCCTTATCGAAACCTTGTTCGCTTTAGTTTAGTTTTCGGTTCTTTTTTTGTTATTGAAAAAAAAAAAACTTTTTTGGTTGCAACTCCGTGTATTTTCTTTTTCACCTGATATATCTCTGTCGTTGTTTTTTTAAATACAAATAATATTATATGGTATAAATCTATATAAGAAGTAGACAAAAATTAATGATAGATTTTACAATATGTAATGTTACGTATTTTAATTTTAATTTCAAATAAAAAGACGATGCAATAGCCAATATTCTAGTAAAAGATTTAAAAAAAAAAAAACAGTTCATTGCAAAGTCAAAAACTCTGCGTCTTTCTTAAACAAAATTAATAAAAATAAATTAATATAATTTATGAAAATTCTCTTGACGATGGTAAATTGGTAATGACGTTTTTTCTGGCCAAGGCGCTTGAAGTGACACCTGTTCAGTTGTCTTACTCGTCCGCTTTGGTCTACGTCGCATGTTGTCCGAATCTGTTTATCGTTATTGGACAGTACTAAAATGTCGAGCCATAGGCTGTGTTTCGGTTGCTGTACGTATCACATTCACGGCGTAGTTCAGTTCCATAGCCTCTTATTCTTGATTTCATCATCGGTTTAATTACTTTTCAAACTTGAAACAACAGTGAGAGAAAACTGGAATACAACAGAAGTGAAAAATGTCCATTACGACTGATAACATAATAATTGAAGATGTGCCATCGAATTTCCGGTCTTTATTATCTCCATCAAGGAACGTAGCAGCTTTGGTATAATTGTTTCTAATTGCACGAGAATGCAGAAATGCAATGTTCAAACAATCGTGGAATAAAAATGCAGATAATAATTTGTAACTCTAAATAGATGGAATTCCCAATTCATCACCATATGAATTTCCCTTACCAGGACAAAAAAAACCAGCAAAGAAAACCAAAAGCAAGCTTACATGAGAAAAGATGATGGTAAGGATAGCTATCACAAGCTTTTATGAAGATATTAATCGCTTAAGGCCAGTTTTCTGCTCTCCCGTAAGCTTTGAAGGGAACTTTATGTTGAACTTAATTCTCAAGTTCCCTTTTCTGGAAGGCTCCTTTGGAATAGGCATCCCCTCCCCTTTAACGGTTTCTTCATAGGATGGACTGATGATGTTGTTGATGGGAATTGACAGATTCCGGCCATCTAGTGTTGTCAGCTGCGCTGTGTAACCAGTCAGAGCTTCCACAAGAGATATCTTTTGGGTGATTATAAGATCATTACCATCCCTCTTGAAGACACTGTGAGGCTTTTCATCAATAATGAAGACAAGGTCTGAGGGTATAACATTCCGTTGTTCATTTCCCTTCTCTGGAAAAGTGATTTTTGTTCCTTTCTTCCACCCCGGCTTGACTTCAATTGTAAGAATTTCTTCCACGGTGTTGGGTCTCCTGCAAAGAAGTAACATAGAAGTGTGATACTCATGAACAATTTTCTTAGATCTGTAAATGTACGTATAATAAACAAGCACATTTATAATTGTTCAATAGTGAAATCTGTGAATTCTACAAGTCAACAGAACTATAGTAATGAACAATTTCAGATTAGTTTAAAAATGAAGGAAGTCCTCATGGTCTTATCATAGAGATTTCCTTCAGCAGCCAATTTATTTAACATCGCCAGTTCCTCAACTTTTGTACCATATTGAACTTAAGGAAAGTTTCCACCCCTTTCGGTGAGTTTGGAAGAATGATTGACCAAAAACTTTCCAATGACTTCAACATAGGCAAGGAGCAATGCTGGATTCTCCATTCTATGGCTTTCAAATAGCATCCTCCTAATGGAGTTTTCATCTGCTGCCGGAAATCTCAAACAAGATTAAACCACTAGATACTTACAAGTTTGTGGTAGCAAAACTTGATAGGAACTAGTGGTCCAGTAAAATTTCCTTCGGCAACCAATATACTTAACATCTCCAGTTCATCAACTTTTGTACCATATTGAACTTAAGGAAACTTTCCACCCCTTTCAGCGAGTTTGGAAGAATGATTGACCAAAAACTTTCCGAAGACTTCAACATAAGCTAGGAATGCTGGATTCTCCATTCTATGGCTTTCCAACAGCATCCTCCTAATGGGGTTTTCGTCTGCTGCCTGAAATCTCAAACAAGATTAAACCACTATGATACTTACAAGGTGGTGGTAGCAAAACTTCATGGGAACTAGTGCTAGATTCCTAGTTTGTTAAGATGCCTACTGTGATCTCTGGGTCTTTTTTTGTCAACACACAAAACAGAAAATACATAAATAAGCTTGTGATTTGTTAGGATGGGAGAACAATGGTCATCAGTATATAATTTAACTTGTAAGGACGCCCTGGTTTCATTCTCAATGACAAAGTGGCCTAATAAATGCTTTTAATTGTGGCATCAACAAATCAGACAAACGCACCTTCTATCAAATGCCAATAACAAGTCCTATAGGAAAACAGTAGCACACTTTGCAACCCAATTTCATTTCGCTAATTCCTTAGGCAAAAAAAGGTGATGAGCTCAAAAATTAGGAGCTGAGAACTCCAAGATATGTGAAAAACACAATGCACACACATTGCTTACATCCTACTCTTGTGTAATGCAGGAATGTATCCAGAGGCAACTTTCATAAAATGGTATGCAGCATAACAAAAGGAAAGGCCTTAGACTTTCACTAAAGCCTCATAGTCACCGACAGAGAAGCTAATTCTAGGAAAACAACTCACACCTTAATGTGCATGACAAAGAATGTGGAATCAAAAGGAAGCTAAATCAAAGCATCCTTTTATATGATGATGAAGCATTTTGTCACACAGAGCATCACAATTACATAACTTATTCAAACACAGACTAAATACACTGTAAGATAACTTTTGAAGTACAGTGTGTTCCTCTCCAAATGATCTGATTATTTAATTGACATTGTTAGGATTTACCATGCATATGTGTGTCTCTCCTCGTTTACTAAACAAACACGAGACATGCGCTTTTGCAAATTAGTAGTAAAATACAAATTATAAAGTTGAATCTATTTAGTAACTTCATGTTATATAAGCTACACTGCTACTATAGCCTAAGAAAACAATGTAAATGCCTTTCCTTGACATAATAAAGATGTTCAAAATATAAATTACAGTAAATCAAAGTAAAAGCAGGCTGACCAGGGAAACCACAGCTACACTACGATAACCATGCTCTAACTTATTGGACATGGGACAAATCAGATTACACAGAATATTAGTGCTTGTTATGTTGCCAAACAAGCACTGTTAGTGCCAACTAAATTATACATTTTAGCATACAATATAAAAGCATGAAAAAAAAATACCATAATCAAACCAATATTCAGCTCATTAAAAAAAAGAAGCAAGTAAACTACCATAGAAAAAACAAATACTTTTTGACCAGTGACTAGAGCAACTATAACCAAAAATATGGAAAGCAACATAAATTTTCCAAATCACATGCATTATAACTTTTCTTTACCCAGATGCTTAACTGAATTTTATCAACCAAAAACTGCAAGAAAATTCTCCAATTATAGAATTTTTAACAGCCATTTTGAGTATACAAATAACCATCTACATAATGCTATCATTATTCAACAAAAGAAACAATTATTTAGGATCTGATTAAGTAGAAAATGAAAAATAGTAAACACTTCATAGCTTTATTGATAACCTCTGTAGTCACAGACAAGGATATTCTTTCCCTCAAGAGGAAGAAGAGAAAATAAATTCTTTTCTTGAACTAAAAATACACCTGAGTCTATCCTAAGGCCAAGTTCAATAAAGGTGAAGTAGTTTTAACAAATTACATAAAATATTTTACATAAATAACACTAATAGATAAGCGATCGTTTCTACAAAGTAAGAAAGGAATAATAATATAAACTACTACAGTAACACAAGCAAAAAAAAAAAAAATCTCCAAAAGGTCGGGCAGTACACTAGTCCACCTTTGTAATAAAGGTGTACAATCAAATGAGAAAACGAACTGTTCCCACACCAACAACTTCAGATCAATGTTCTTCAAGTTGATTTACATCATCTCAAGCTTCTAAATTACCAAACACACACACACACACATTGCTATTACTGTAGTTAATTTGTACCATTCTCTTAAGTTTTCAAGCAATTCAGAATTCGTGAATTGAATTTAATTTTTAAAAAAAAAAAAAGAAAGAAAAAGAGAAGCTTACCCACTGGCGTCGATAACATCCCTGGAAATCTTCATCTTCTTGGTAGTGCCCTTATACAATTCTTCCAAACTACAAGGCAGCGTTCGCTCTATAGCCGCCGCTTTTCTCGGCACGTTTGTAGACCCTTCTCCAGCTGCTCCTCTAAACGACGCAAAAATATCATCGCCAAACATACCTCTAGGAAATCCTGACGCGCTTGCTCGTGAACCACCCATATCACCCATTCCTCCAAATGGGCTGGAAAAACCGAAAAACTCGGAAAATATATCTTCAGGATTCCTCGTGTTGAAACGAAACGACGTCGGACCGCCAGACGAGAACCCGCCGGCGCCAGGTGGGGGCGCCTGTCCCTTCAAACCCTCTTCTCCATACTGATCATATACCGCTCTTTTTTGTGGATCACTCAAAACCTGAATAAATGAAAAAAGATTCCAAATACGTCACCGTTTAGTCAAAGGAAAAACACACACAAAGACAGAGAGATGATGATGATTTGCGGAATTGTACATCGTAAGCTTCGGAGATTTGCTTGAATTTGGCTTCGGCTTCTTTCTTGTTGTTAGGGTTCTTGTCGGGATGCCACTTCATGGCGAGTTTCCGATACGCTTTCTTCAAATCTTCATCTTTGGCGTTTCGGTCTACTTGGAGAATCTTGTAATAATCCACCCCCATCTGTTCGTCGTCGTTTTGCCTCTCTCGTTTCTTCGTGGTTATATATCTGATAAAGGTTTCGCTCTAGCTGAGTTTATGGCCGGAAGTTTATCTCCGACTCTCCTAGCTGCTAACGTTTATAAATCTCTGTTGTCAGTGGGCTCGGCCCATCCATCTCTTTGGGCTTCTTCTATGCCATTTGGAGAAGTCTGGCCCAACCGAAACAGTAATCAATAATCATTGAGAGCTTTGAAACTTCTAATCGATTTATAATTTGAGAAAATAATGAGTTCTTTCTACGAGATTAGATTCAGGTCTAAATTATATCTTAATATTTTAAAAAAAATCCAAAAAAACGATTTCATACACTTTCCAATAATTATCTAAAAATCAAACATAGTAAATGATATGTTTAATACTATCATCAACCCATTCACTCGACAATTATTTATTAAACACGCATTATTTAAAATATAATTTGATATGAGTACTATTATTTTATAGAATATGCTAATATGTGGTCTTTGTAATTTTTAAATTAATCACGAAAGGAATATATTATTTTTAAAACTCATTTTAGTGAAAAAAATTTAAAGTTAAATGAGGGTTCCCAATGGAAATTTAGAAGTTAAGGCTCACAGTATATAACGATCCCTTTAATAATCATAAAAGATAATTGGCACTATGATTTTATTGATGGAAATAGAATAATATAAGTTCAAATAAATCAATACGGACCAATTTTTGATAACCGTTAAGATTTGAATGCTCTTTTAACTTTATACGAATGCCATTGGCTTGCCAAAAGCAATAGATTAGCTTATGGCTTCAATATCCCACATTCAATAACGATAAAAAAAAACTACTAGGAAAATATTCTCGGCCTTGTCCGGAGAGTAAAAAATAAGGAATAATAATGAAAACAAGATACTAAAAGCAAGACTCTCTCTTCGTCGAGGCAACAACCACAAGACAACGTAGCTGAATTCTTCTTCCTCTTTAATACAACCGAGTACTGTAAAAATTGGCCTCTGTCTGCGAGGTTGTGATCTGAAGATGGCGGAGATGGGGATGGAAATGGGTCAGATCGAAGTGTTTGTGCCGAGGTCAGTCCAAGTGTGGAGAGGATTAATGAATTGGGTTTCGTTTTTGTTACAGATTTTTGTTCAGATCCTCAGAGGAACTCCTTCTTTGTTCTCTTACATACTTGGCCTTGGGAGTAGACACCCTTCTCTTCTTGCTTCTTCTCCTCCTTTTAAGCCTTTGCCCGTTGTTGAACTCCCTCTTCAAGACTCTTCTTCAGTGCCCCCCAACCAAGTTAGCCTTGACGATAATCCTGTCAACGATGGCGGTGGTGATGAGCAGCAGGCAACAGAGAAGCTCACTGTAAGCTTTCGTTATCGGTTCAGCTCGTTTCTTTATTTTTAATTTCTTTGTTTCTGGTGTCTATAGGATTAAGAAATGTAAACTGGTAGCTTTGTAACGTTACTGGGTAGTTGTTAACGCAAAAAGATAGCATTTTTCAATCATTTTATTTTAATTTTAGTTACTAAGAGGCCATTGTTTATAATTAATCTTCAAATCTTAATTTTTGATACTGATAGCATAGCAATTTCCAAGGAAGATTTACTGTGTCTTTCCATGTGGTACCATAATTGGTCTGAAGATTACTGTAGGCTGTAGCATTTGGGCAATATAGCGGTTGGTTGTGGTGATGGTTTTTTTTTCACTAATTTAATAGACTGTTGAGCTTTATTGCAAAATTTTTGTTGTCAAATTAGTTTTTTTATCCTTTTGGACAGTCGTTTTATTGGGTAGTAGAGAATGAATTAGTACTGCTTTTTTTGAAGTTAAGGAGTCTTGATTGTTTTATTTCTGGGCCAAATTTTTTAGTCTCCAAGTTCTAGAAATGGATGATGGTGTTTATACCATGTTGGGAACTACTTTGAGTTCTTGGATTAGTATAGTAAGTTATGCTCTAGGTATTGGCATTTTCACATCTAGTATCATGTAGAATTGGATCTTGGTTATAAAAAAGATCAAGTTTTTAGTTATTGTATAGAAATATTCGTTTTATTGCTAGGTTAAACTTTCTGTATTGGCAGAATAACAGGTTTGATTGGCATGTAGGTGGTTCTTGACTTAGACGAGACTCTAGTATGTGCTTATGAAACAACTAGCTTGCCAGCCCTTATCCGTACTCAAGCAATAGAAGCAGGGTTGAAGTGGTTTGAATTGGAATGTGTCTCTGAAGATAAGGTGTTCCTTTCGCCCTCTCTCAAGTTCATACCTTTGATTTTAATATGTTTGTTGCTGACTGTGATTACTACTGTACCTCTGGCTGAAGGAATCTGATGGAAAACCAAAGATAAATTATGTTACCGTGTTTGAACGACCTGGTTTGGCGGAGTTCTTAAGAAAACTGGATGAATTTGCAGATATTGTTCTCTTTACTGCTGGGCTTGAAGGTTTGATGTTATATCACTATCATGACATTTGCTCTGATTCTTTACCTTTGTTTTGCTTTTCATTTGTTTTCTTTCCGTCCACCATGCAGGTTATGCTAGACCTCTTGTTGATAAAATAGACTTGGATAACCGAATTAAACTTCGTCTTTATCGACCTTCAACTGTTAGCACGTAAGCACTTATACACATATAATTGTAATTAAATGTTATTTATTAAAATGAAAATTTTTAATCAAGGTTTAGGACAGGCAAATACTTACAAAAAGATATGTTCTATAGACATCTTTAATTTGATTAGTGATCCTATTGACTTTCCAAGGACATAGTACCATGTAATTAGTAATAGCATACTAAATGGCGTGCTGCATTCCCAAGTGAAGTCAATCATGGATATAGGATACTTGTTTGGCCACGGCTGACTGCTGGATGCACCTCAATGTCAAATTTTGCATGCTCATGTGTTCAAACTTTGTTGTGAGAGTTTTCCTTAGTCATATTGGACTTTTTAAGAATGCAGGAATTGTGTTATGAAAAGTGACTGCTGAAGCTTAAATTGACCGTCATTGCTGGTGGTTTATGAACAAATTACCAAAAGCCTAAAACTCTTACTGTGTGTTGATTGATAGTACTCCAATATTAGCACGCATCAATAGCATAAAAAAATTTCAATTTCCACTTGCAAGATCTGTAGTTGGAAACTAAATTGAAGATTATGTTACACTGACAAATATTTGACATTTTATAATACAGGGAATATCGAGAACATGTAAAAGATCTTTCTTGTTTATCCAAAGATCTCAGCCGAGTTGTGATTGTTGATAACAACCCCTTCAGTTTCTTGCTGCAACCATTGAATGGAATCCCATGCATTCCATTCTCGACTAGACAGCCTTATGATGGTCAGGTAGGTCGACATACTCAATGCAAACATAAATATCACAAGTTTTCAGGATGAATTGTCTAGTTTTATATTTGTTTTGGGTTTCTTTTCTTATTTGACTTGTATAGCTCTTGGAGGTCCTCCTTCCGCTCCTCAAGCACCTATCCTTGCAGAAGGATGTTAGGCCTGTTCTTTATGAAAGATTTCACATGCGAGAATGGTTCCAAATGCATGGAATACCTGCCTCTGCTTTGACAGTATCATAACAAATAAGTTACATGTGGGATAGTTATGATTCTTTTGCCAGGAACCTGAGCAAATACGGTTCATTTGACATCATGTCATCACCAGATGTAGGCAGTTGTATATTATAATCATGTTGAAAGGTGCGGTCTGGTACACGGGTTTGCTTGGGAGTAGCTGCAATTGCCATTGTATCTTCCGGTGTACCATTCCACAGCAGATCTATCAAATCCAGTACTCTAATTCTTTTGTAATCAGGTGCCTTCCCACCTGATGTCAATAGGTATGATATTTTATTGGCATTGTTGTTTGTTAAGAATCAATCATGCGTCATGCTTTTGAACTTGACAACACTTATAGTCTCCAAATCCAAAATGAGAATCGGCGACTTCATCATTCAGTTTCTGCAGTGGAGAATAAGTCGTTTTACTACATAACCATATGGAAGACTTATATCACTTACCATTTCGTTCATATAATAGGGTCAAATATTGAGAAGCCCCGGCCATAATGCTTTAAACAAGGGTTTTTTGATAGACTTGCTTAGTTGGGTAGTTATGGGAGGAGTTGGTTCACGGTGAAGCCGATGTAATCAGTGGACTTCAATTTTATTTTAGTAATCATGTCTTATTTAGGACTGCCAAATTAAACAGTAATCGGCCACTGTATGCCCTATAAATGCCATCCATGCTTCAACCTATCTATTTGCATCCCAGAAGAAAAATTAGCACCCAACATATACTCTCATGATGGGTGCCTATATCTTTGCCGTTCAAACATGTAAAGTAGAATAAAGAGTCATCGAATGAGTTAAAATTTGAAGATTTTATCGAAATTGATCTCAAAACTAGCTTCACAAGAAACTTGAAACACATAAGCAATTATTAACTTACAAAATTTCCACCTAGCCATAATTTACATTTCACTCTGTGAAAAATGCCTCCTGTCCTATAATCTCCTAGTTGATCAGTATTTATATCAGCGGTGGTAATTCAATAAAATACATGGGGCATTCTGGCCTATGTTGATGCAGCGTATATTATAAGATATTTGCCGTCTTCCGTACTCGGCCTCCCACTTATGTACAAGAAGAAAGATGACAGCTGCTCTCTTGGATTTGGAAACTTAAAAGAGTCTCTATTTGCTTAGCTGGACTGCTACCGGAGCCACCTTGGCAGAGGCCAGCAACTGACTCCTGAAGAACAAAGCTTCCACTCATCAGAATTGATTCATTGGCATGTCAGCTAGCACTAGATGATTCCTCTTTAGATTTTTCTGTCACCACTTCTTTCTCTGAGTTGCTTATATCTCCTATCTGACCCTGACTCGTTTGTGCTTGGCTTGAAGTTTGGGAATCTGAAGCGATTCCTAGAACGACCAAAATGGACCTAAATATGGTACATGCAAAATTCAACTTCTACAATCAGAAATTGACCAAGAAGCAATTTTTGGAATAAGTAAAAATAAGCTTATCCAACAATGAAAAATAAATAAGTATCTCCTTGATAAGGAGCAGTATAATTTCCCGATTAACAAACCTTGGAAGCGAGGAACGGATGCTCGGTTGGCTAGCATGAGCAATCAAAGGAGCCTTGAGTGCAGCTACTCTATTCAATGCATTTTCCAGCTGTGGTGGAGGTAGCTGCAGAAAATAACAATATCCTGTCAGGAACAGATAAAAAAACCAAATTTTGATCCAAACTGCACAAGTTACGACCTGTCACATAAAATCCAATGCTAAGTCATCTAAAGGGAAGTACATCAAACATGCAGTCAAAGTAAAACCAGAGGAGGGTACATAATTTTATTCTCCAAGCAGATAAGAGACCCAGGAATCAAAAACATTGCTCTCCTTTACACAAATTAGATGATCATTCAATCTAGTTATATGACTTATCTATCCAATAAATGAAATGCCTTATGTTACTCTTGTACCCTCTGGTATTTGACCATAACCATCTTAGTAGATCTTCAAGTTCTTCAAAAGTAACACGTGGAAGTTTGAGGAAATGGCTCATTGAGCAAATGTACAGTTGAGTTTCCACTTTATGATCTTAAGCAGGGTGACATCAATCCTAAATAATTCTACAGTTATGCACAACATCTTTCTACAATTTTTTCCCCTCAAATATTGGAAATCATCTAAAGAGATAAAAAAGTAATTAGTTCCAAGAGAGCATGATAATATGATGAGTACAAATGTAGTGTCTTTGCCTGAGCAATTAAACATTAGAAGGGGGCAAAAAAAATTCCACACCTGAAGCAACACGTTGAATGACTGAGGTTGCGTCAAGTGTGCACACTTCAAGAATCCTACCCACAATTTTGGATACTTCCATATCTGCAACAGTTCATTTAATCATCAGAATTAAGCTTTAACTACATAAATATCAGCGACCACCGTACTCGGATAAGACAGTCACCTGCTTGCTTACAAGACGAGAAAGGATCTCCATTACAAATTCCACCTACAACATCTCAAGATATTAACTTTTCAACCAAACAATATAGGTGCTGGCAATAGCGAGTCCATTGAAGAGTAAAATAGAACTTGTTAAATTTCTTACCAGTGCTGGAAAAGCACCAATAGCTTGCAATACCGTACGCATGAACAATAAGGGAAGAGGAATCTGCTCAACCTAAGGGGCAGAAACTTGTCTATCAGCTTTAAAGACAGCTGAAAGTTCCAATAAAGAAGTTAAAAGGCCCAGTTGGTACAAACCAATTGATTCAAGACTTTTGCAAGAACTTGTTGGGTGAAGATCTGTCGTTGCTCAAAACAAGCATTACAAGCATCTGTGACCTGATTGTAGAACAATATCATCAAGTTACCACTTACACGGGCAAGTCAGGTTTTGAAGAAACTAAAGGGGGGAGAAAGAATTTGCCTTCTTCAAGGGAATTCCATCTCTATCAGGGTCAATCCCATGGATAGCTATCAACACTTCAGCTGGCAAGAGCAATGCACCAGAATGAGATGATCCCTGAGAATCAATTTTTCAAGTTAAAAACAATTGAAATAAGAGCAGAATAAGGCATTCTACTAGTATACTGGATATGGCCAGTCTCTATGGATAAAAGTTCTTAGGAATTTCATATGTAAGTTAAGACAATGAGACATTTGTTACAAGCATATTTATCCAGCTAAGCAATTATTTTAAAAAGATATACACCCTAATGAGCAATTGATGAATCAAGTGTGAAGTGATGGAAAAAATACAACAGAATTAAAAACAAAAATGCAACAGGATATTTTGAAATGTCTGCCTAAATTTATATTATTTCATTGAAAATAATATTTAATTAATAAGAAGCCTAGATTAAAAAACATTAAAAATATGTTACAACATACTATAGGAGATGAATATTCAAATATAGCCAAAACATGTTAGATATGCACCGAGGAACTTAACGTAAATAATTTTACATTTAATTGTATCAGAGGAAAAAGGAAAACAAAAAAATAAAGTCTAAGACTCTAATACAAAAGGTGGTGTGCTTTAATTCCAACAAAAGTTTCCTGCTCTTGGAAATAAATTTAAAAAAAATTATACACTCGTCCCCAAATATGCCAATTATAAAGTAAATCAATTGAAATAACCAAGTATACTACTGTTGCCAATAAGAACCATGGAAAGAAAGAGGGATACCTGTAGTACACGAGTAAGTGCTGATTGGAACTTGTCTAGGGGAAGATTCACAAGACGTGGAAATATCAGCAAGACCTAAATGAAACAAGCTATTGTTATGATTTAAATAAAGAAACAAGGGCACACTATAGTAATCAGATATGTACCATAAATTAGTAACTACTGAATGCAAGCAAATGGATGAAAGCAATCAAATTAGTTGAACATAAAACAAAAAGGCATTAGATTGATAATAGTCAGTTGATCATGACAAGATTTTAAGAAAGCTAAAAAAGAAAAAAATTGGTCCAAGTGCATCTAATCCTACATACAACTTACCTATATCCAATATCTAATCCTACGTACAACTAACCTATATCCAATAGGTAAAATCAACCAAAAGATGGACCAAATCTTGCAATTCAAAAATCACAGTTGCAGAGTTGATATCATATAATTGTCATACTTCTCAATACAATCTAATTAATGCATGCATTTAAATGGTGAGACCAGTGGTATCTCCTTTGGCATAGAATATTGCAACTCCTGACTTTATTGGACAGAGGACCAGTGATAATGATTTAACAATAACGCTGGCCATGACATGAACACAAGAAGCTGAAATATGTACATCACTAATTCGAAAGCCATATAGCCGGACAAACACCAAATAATAAGATTGAGTTAAGAATCTCCATTCCTTCACATGTTAAGGCCGTGACCAATAGTGCAATATGTTGTGACAAACTTTGAATGAAAAGCAAAAACACTTCCCATTGAAAATAACAGAAGAAAAAATCAACCAGTAATGCAAGACATTACTAACCCAATAGAAAGTCAAAAAGAGTACTTTTATGTACGGAAACCTAGTTAACAATAAGAAATAGGAAATGCATTTATATCCAAAAATCTGAACAGAACATACCTCATCTTTTGGCAGGAATGGTAGCACTGGAATTAGAAGTTCTACATCCTGTAGTCAACATAACCAAATATACATTAGCCAACACACCCACTTCATTCTGATTACTTAATTATTGTTGTTATTATAATAATAATTAAAAATAGTTCATAATTTTTATACCTTTAGTTTGGAATCATACAACTTCCTAATAGTAAATATCAATTCTGGAGAAGGAATTGTCCCATCTGTCAGTGTATGCAAAACCTGATGTAGAGGGAGAAGAGGCAGAAGAAGAGAGGATCAGGTATAGTTGCTTTAGTCTTTTGCTTGATGTTAAATAAACTATTAGGCGTTGAATGATGAAAACCTGCATCAGGAGGCTTTCGCTTCCAGTTGGAGGATCTGAAATAATTTCAAGAAGTTCAGATGATGAGCCCATGGTACGAACCAATATTGGGATATGACGTTGCACTGCCTGCATCAGACAAATAATAAGAGATAGCTCAAACAGAAGCAGTGAAAATGATGATAATCCCTATCATCAAATGCTGACATGCAATGACCAAACCTGCTTGATAGCCTTTGATGCATCTTTATAGGCAACAAATATTTGATGAAAGAGAGAGTGCTTCTGTCAATCAAAGAAACGTTAGAATATTAACTTCTCCAAAGAATAAAGAAAACTTAGGCCGTTGACCACCATAATAAAGAAGGGTTTTATAAAAACCTTTGTACACAGGGCAAAATAAAGTGACATGCATCGTTGGGCCTCTGCAATAGAAAGCGATGACACACTTTCAGATGTACATGACTGATGAGTATCTGTCGAGATGTCCTTACTGGAGGTAGACACGTGCTCATTTGATGGTTTTTCCAAATCAGAATCCTACTCAAAATGCAGTTAGAATAACAAACAATCAGCTCCGAATCAATTGCCAACACTATTCTACATTTGTGCAAATTATAACTCCCAAAAGTGAGAGAGAAGAGAGGAAGAACCAACAGTCCAAGTTATAGCATTGTTTTCATAAGAAGCAAAAAAAAATATTATATGCTCATGATGTTGAGATTGTCAATTTCTGAAATTTTTTAACTGAATCAGTATCCAAGAATATATGCTGGTTAAATTTCTAGTTCATTGTTGATAGGCTATGCAATTGCAAGCAGCACAAATTTTAGCAGCTCCTATCTAAATCAAAGATGGATTGGTTTACAAGTCACACAATTGGATTGACCAAACTGAAAGTTTGTATCCCCAGTGATTGGAAGCATCTACCTTTTGTGGATCAGTGGTTGATCCTTCAGCATCTGTTCTTTCAGTAGCATCAACATTTATTACTGAAAGTAACATTTCCCTGGCAAAATCTTCTATTTTTTGAGCAATAGATGATAAAGGATAAAGCTTGTTTGCCACCTGTAAACAGATCCAAAATTATAAAATAACCCATGCCAAGTATGTGATCAATTTGCTTCAAGATTCAACACAAGTACCAGACGTATCGCCTTCATGCGCACTTCCTCCGAGTGATGAACTGCACTCTGAGGGGCAAAAGAAAATAAGAATCAACAAAAAAGAGGTAAAAAGAAAAATAAAAGGAATTCCTGTTCCGAGTGATGAACTGCACTCTGAGGGGCAAAAGAAAATAAGAATCAACAAAAAAGAGGTAAAAAGTAAAATAAAAGGAATTCCTGTTAACAAACTAAAAAGCATGACTATCAACAGATTAAAATTGTACATGCTCAACAGCCAAGAACTTCTATATCACCCCCTTTATTGTCATTTCACTTCCCTATATTACAGAAGATCCTCACCATAAAAATTCATATTTTTGCCTTAACTGTGCAATAATTCAAGTAGATTGAAATATGGATCACAATTATGCAAAAATAAATAAATAAATAACAACTACTATGACACAACAATTTTGAAATCAACTAAAAGAAAAATGCATGGCAATTTGCAAGCAGACATTGCTGTAATTATAACAAGGTTCAATTTAAGTTCAAAAATACCTGCAATGCAATTCTCAAACAGACATCTCGTAAAGGAGGTCTCTGCAAGATCAGGCTCCATACAGCACTGAGGCCCTGAATAACTCGCTCTCCACTTTGTAATTCCCTCTCGCTGTTTCCAGGAGAACACAAGCACTCCAAAAATTTCAAAACTGACTTCGGCAAATATGGAACTTCACCAAGCAATCTACTTAAAGATTTGTCTGAAGGTGGAAAAGAATCTCTAAGTGTTTCAGCCTGCATTGAAAAGGAAATTTTTCTGAGAATGTTTACCTTGCACAACGAAAACATGTGAAGGAGAAAAAATACATACCACAGTCAAAAGGAACATTTCATACACAGAAGTAGCAGTAGTAGAAGAAAAGAAGTCGCGTTCTTCTTCTGCCTCCCCGAATAACCTGTAGAGTACACGCAATGTCAACTCGTGTCCCTGAAGGCATCCGGTAATTATTGTCAGCTGCTATAGTCATATTAAGTCCAATGGTTGCAAAGGTAATGAAAAGCGTCCTTTTAACAAAATTTTTACCCACTTTTTTTTTTGGGGGTGACAAGAAACTATGCAAATTGCATTCGAGTAAAAAGCTATACAAGGGAGAACAGCAGGCCACTAAAAACTAGCTTGAGAGAGCAGAAAGCTATACAAAAAGATAATTCAATCAGCCCTCTCTTACAAAAGTTCAATCCACTCAAACCTAGCCCATATCTTCTAAAAACTAAATCCATCTAATAAACAAAACCCATATCTGAACAGAAGAGTAACGCTGTAATGTACACTTACCTCATGATTCACATAATCTGACAAGATGTGCTCCTGTAGGAGTTTCCACGGGTCTAACTCCAAGGGAAACTACAAAATAATCAATTAATAACTCAACTCAGTGAAAGAATAAATAAATACTAAAAATAGTAACCTGTTGTGGAATAATAAGTTAACCCAGGCACATATTTCCCAATATACAACAATTAAAAAACTAAATCTAAATGGCATATGATAAGACAATTTAATATAGTTAAAAACATTTTTAAAGCAGAGAGAATGTAAGGATAAAAACATAAAACTTTACAAAGATGGAAGTATTCTCTTTACTGCTAAGCCCTGAGAAAAATGCAAATTTACAACATGGAGAAAGAATACAGAAACAACATTAGAAACAAATACCAAAACAACTAAAAAGAAAAAGAAAAGAAAATAAAGGACTGTTCAGGTGCATCGCAAGTAAAAAAGGAGATTATAATCATTGAAAAGATTAAAATTACTACCTCAACTCCTAGATAAGCAAGCAAAGAAAAACGGAGTTGCGAACCCCCAGCAACTGCTACTTGCTTATATGCCTCAACAATGCGCATAAAAGCCAATCTTTGCAACTGATCCTTTTGTTCATCTGAAAGCTCAACAACAGGTGCTGACATCTTGGGTAGGACAAAAGGAGAAGACAAAGTGACAGAAGTAGCTGTTGAGGAAATCAGACTGTTGGGATCTGTAGTAGCTGCTTTTGGACTAAGTTCTTCTGATCTATCTGTTGATACTGATGGCAAATCTAGTGGCGACCTTCCACCTGTAACTTGCTCTTGACTGCCATCTTCTACATCAGTAGTGGCTAACGAGGAAGCAACAACTGTTTCTGAAAAGCCGTCATTACAAGCAGAAGAATTCAATCCAGGTATATCACTCTCTAGATTTTTGACATCATGGTTATCAGAAGAAATAGATAAATCAGCAGTCTCTGTTTCCTGCAAAACATCAGAAGCAGCCACTACACCACTGGGCAAACTTGCAGTTTCAGCTGCGTGAGTGAAGCCATCACATAAAACGGCACCATCAGCCACAGATGCTGCATGAAGCACTTCTTCCTTTTGTGGTTTCTGCAATTTTGTAAGTATAAGAATTTTAGTCCCCGAAATATCAAAATGAAATAAAGTAAAAAGGAATAGATGAAGTGTAATTTTAGAACAGTTATAACTAATAATACTAATAATAATAATGAAATGATTAATAGTCATTGTACCACTACATCATTGGCCATTGATCGCTGTCCACCTAGTAATGAAGCTATTGGGGGGAAATTACTTGAAAGTGAAAGAACATCAGCCAAAAACGATTCCGGATACGTGGCTCCATTGTCACTGCCAACTATAGTCATGTCCACCACTGACTCTTCGTCTCCTTCAGCTTGGGGGAAGTTGGGAGGGAGGTTACCCATATTAGCCATCACTACCTCAGCTAGCAAGTCTGCCGAGATACTTGAAATAAGAATCTGCAGAGATCCAATAGCTTTTTCACCTTGAGCAACCAAGGCACCAAACATGGCAACAAGCTGCTGCACAGGTCCACTATCACCACTTCCCTTGCTAGTGGATGACCCGGTTGATGTAATGTGATCTTGAGACAACCTAGTATTCTTATTCAACTCTTTAGTTGACTCTTCTGAGACAATAAGAGATGGTCTGACACGTTTTCTAGACACTTCATCTTCTTCATCAAGATCAAAATTGTCCTCTGCTCCAGATCTTTTCCTTCCCAAGTTACTGTGCACAGCATCATATGCCTGGATTGAAGGTTTCTCTTCCTGTCAAAATTTTAATGACATTTTCAAAAAGCTCTAGACTTTCATTTCCATACATCTCTAAGCATATCAAACCGTCTGCATCAATGCCTACGTATAGAAATGTAAATCTGATAATTTACAAAGGCAACGGCTACCTTGATAGCTGAGGAATCATCTTTAACATCTTCTGCACTTCCGTTAGTCTTGGAAATTTGATTTAGGGCTTTCTCTGCCAAATCTCCTGCCTTCATCTTTTCCAGGGCACCAACTAAACGATCCCGCCACTACAAAAAGCAAATATCGCATTACAAATGGATTAACTATAATAATGAACACTGAATTTATTCAAGGAACCCAACATAGAGCCAAATAAGCAAGGAATTTTTAAACCCTTGAAACTTCTCTAAATCAATTTAAGTAAACAAAAATCTCAAGCAAATTTAACCACACAATTGGCAAAACGAGGAAAGATAAAATTATGCAAGGAGCATATGAAGAAGACATTACCTCTTAAGACATTAATTTTATCATGGCATTAAAAAATTATAGCAATTAGGACCATTATTTTGTGAAGAACAATAAGGCCCAAAAAAAAATCACAACATAAACCTAAATTACCATTCTTCAAATCTATCTCTTGTACAAGCCTATGATTGTCCATATGAAGACTCTGGGAACAATAATTTCAAAAATCATTTGCCCATGAAGTACAAAGCAACAGATGTAGTGAACTCAGATGACTAGAGAAGGACAATTAATTAAGATAAGATTCAACACATTTTCACTTCGAGATTAAGATATCTAGAGTAAAAGATATACCGGTGCAGCGCCTGGGTGTGTACATTTCAAACAGGTGAGAAGGGAATTTTTTAGAGCATAATGTGCACTGGAAATATGCATTCCCTCAATGACAGAATGAGGAGGATCCAGACCAAGTAAAACTGGCAAAATGCGTCCAAAATATGCAGGCCTTTTCTTTGCAATTGCTGAAAGACTGAAGGGAAACATAAAAATAAAATAAAATAAAAAGGAATACTGATTGCAAGTACTTTGCAGAAATAATTTTCTTCAGAAAGGAAGGTCTTTTGAAATATTAAAGAGCACATAAAAAATTGTAAGCGCATATTCATGTGACTAGAATAGGCCACATACCTATGGATGAGCACAACCATCACCAAGCTACTGAGAGAATTCACTGTTGGGAACCTAAGCTGATCAAGCAATAATCCCAACCTTTCACTGGCCTCAACTGACAAATCTCCAATGTTAAGTACAGGATGACCCCCACGAAGCCAAGATATATTAAAATCCATAAGATTTCCTACAGTAAAGGTGGCCAGGCTGATAAGCAAATTCAAGTCATTTAATGCTGGTAAAATGAGGAATTAAAAAGGCATAGTCATCTTCTAGTTAGCAAGGTCTAAAGGAGAAGATGAAGCATATTACCTTCATCATCGGGAGATGGCTTTAAAGAGCCATTAGGATCAGGAGTGTACAGAAGAATAACTGCTTCAACAATCTTCAATGCTAGCAATCTTACTCCACCACTTCCCGGCTAGTTAACATAAAGCAGCATGAATCAGAACACACACAAAAATTCGTTTGTATATTATAGTTAAAACATTACTTACATGAAAAGCTATTGTGTATATTTTATCCTTGAGCTTTAACATCCATTCCCATGATGATGCAAGAGAATTGTCAAAGTCACCAGAGCAGTGCAGGCCCTAAAAATTGCAATAAAATTTATTAGTAGGAGCATAATAATATAAAATCCAAGTGTGTCAAGTAGTGACAAGGCTGCAGAATTGAAATTCAAAGTTTTAAAAAAGACCGCACGACATAATATCTATAGCTCTAGCAGATTTTCTAATGGTTCGGCCATGTGCAATAACGAAATCCTTATTCAAATTCCAAAGACATTGATGAGAAGCAATCACACTGCACGTTAGCATATTAAGTTTTCCTTTTCTGTTCTTTTTTCGATTTTCTTCCGTGAAATATTTGGATCTTCTCCGTAATAGCTCTGGTTGTTTGTTGTTAAATGATATGAAATTCAAAAAAAAAAACACTGAAATTAAAAATAAAACCTGAACAGCGATTTTTACAAGGGTAGAACGAAACAAATCAATTCCGCAAGAGACAGCTTGTCGAGCAACAGCTGGTGTAGCATCGTCTAGAACACTTATTAGAACAGGCACAATTTCAGGTAAAAATTGAGAGTGTTTCAGTCCAACTTCACCAACAATCCTACAAAAAATAAAAAATTTACAAAAGAGATGTTAACTTTTCGAAACGAGTTAATGTGTTCCAATGAAGGAGCTAGGGCTTTAGTGAAGCGTACTCAGTGACAAATTTGCGAACCGGAGCAAAGGAATCGGATTGAAGGTCGAAGATGCGAGGAAGAATCTCAGAGATTAAAATAACATTATCTTCTTCGATCAAACCTTGCTTTAAACGACGCAAGTAATCGAGTTTTAAAGGAATGTCCATGGCGGCCTTGGCCGAGAATACTAAAGTCGCGTACTCTTCCCTGGAACTGTTGCAATTGGCCATTCCCATTCCCACCATTGCTATCGTAACACAATAATTAAACTTCTAGGGTTGCCTTCAGCTTTTGACCATCGGAGAATTTTGGAGGGAGGAGATTTGACGCTAGGGTTCAATTTGCTTCAAACATTAACTTACGGTACGGTTAGTTAGTACTTCAGATTAAAACGAGAAAGAATTGCTTTATTCGTGTTTTTGTACTCATAGCCCCTAAGCAGGAATTTACCACAATGTCCTTATTTCATTTCAATCAAAATCACAACTCACCGTCGCCAAACCATAATCCTTTGATTTGAACTCCTATTCAAGCTATTGTGGACTATGAGAAGATTGAAGACTGAGGTTAAAGAATAAATAGGAAGAGGAATCGTAGAAACATAGAGGTATTGAATTGTTTGCAATGTGAAATGAAGAGTGGATATCATAGTTTGGGGCATAAACGAAGAAACGTAGAGGCATTGGAAATCGATTTTATGCTTTTTTGGTATTGCGATTTAGGGATTTTGGTGTTACAAAAATATATAGTTGATGATGGTTGATGATTTTGTTAGGATTTTAATGGTAGACTCTTGAAGATTGACGACGTAGTTCTACGAAACAACAAAAAACATATCGAACCACCAAAACCCATAAACAATTGTCGAACCATAATCGGATTAAAGGACAGTGTCGTCGAACCATCATCAAACTTTAGTCGAATCACGTCAAACTTTAGTCAAACCATCGTCAAATTTTAAGTGACCATGATCGAACTTCAAGTGTTCATAAAATAACGGAAGGCTATTTCATGAAAATTTTTATCTTGAAATTATTTTTGGAAAGATCTCTAGAATGAGAGATACGTCTAATTTTCCCTATGACAATCCATATTACCATTTTTAAGTTATATATCATCATAATAGATGTAAAATAAAATATTTATTTTAGATGCATGAATTCTTTTCCTATTTGTATTTTCCTTTATTTAAAAAAAAAAACCAGTACAAGATCATATGATGTTAATGATAATAACATATCAAAGTCATGATTATATATGAAAAAAGGTAATGTCACAATTTTTTCCATAAATAAACCATCATATTTTGTAGAGATAATGTTTATATTTGTTATGGCCATAACAAAATTAGGCCTCAATTAAATCTAATACAGTAAGCCCATTACTAAAGCCCATTATTTGAGCCTATTATCTGGATCCCACAATGACTCATCCTAACTCCTATATAAACCCTCTGAATTATAACTCAAGGTAGGCACACTTTTCTGAACTCATTCTGTCTATAAATTTCCTTTGCTTTTGAGAGCTTCTCTCTCAAGGAAATTCTCCCAGAAAATTTCGGAGTGACGGAAACTGACTTGAGCGTCGGAGGGTTTTCGCCGGCACCCCTGATTATTTTTCTTTGCTCGCAGGATTGGACCCGACGTACAATTCGAGCTCCGACCCGCTTCCCGGCCGTCTGAAAATCGTGCATTAACAGTTGGCGCCGTCTGTGGGGAACGACAATTTAAGCTTCTTTAGTTGTTGCTCCCATCCAAACGTACTTAAACACATCATGAGTCACGAATCCCAACACTCAACCTCCCTAGAGGTTGATAAAGAAATCGAGGTAGAAGTACCTCCCCGACGTCGAAGGGTAGTTGATACAAGAAGAGCTTTAGTGATATCCTCTGGGGTGGGGCCTAACCCCAGGCAACCCCGACTTCCACTTAGAAGACCGAGGAAAGGCAAGACGAGTCGATTGACAACCATGGAACATACCATGCGAAATTTTGGTGAACAAATGAACCGTATGGTGACTATGTTCAACCAAGTATTTGGATAAAGTACTCAGCAGGCTACAAACACTGCTGGAAATAATCCAAGGAGTGCTATGGTAGTACCTAATGTCCCGACAGATGTTGGTGGGCGTCCTGACCTAGTCGTCTAGACTACTGGATTACCTCTCCATCAGGTCATTCAACCAAACCTTCCCCATCCTATTGTTCAAGGAGGGGATGGTCGCCCAAAGATTTCCTCTCTTTCGCACATCATATCTGGACAACAATTAGCAGCAGTAGACCTTCGACACTTTCTAAACAAGAAACGCCATACAAGCGTTGAGCAGGGACCAAGGGGCAGTAATGTTGATCAGCCAGCCTATTCTTATCATGGTCCTTACGCTCCAGGAGGTAATTATCAGTCAAAAAGAAATCGCCCCAGCTCACCACCTAGAGTGAAGAATCATCGCCCAGATGTTGTCCCAATGGATGTCTCAGAGGAGGAAACATCAGATAATCATTATGCGGAGTTCAAGCGAGAAATGGATGAAAAAATTCATAAACTGGAGAAGTTGATTAAGCGTTCAGGAGGAGAAGAGGATGGTCGTCCACAATGGGAGTCACCCTTTGCTGAAGATATCCTAAGGGAAAGATACCCGTACGGATTTCAGATACCATAACTTGAGCTTTATCAAGGGACGACGGACTCCCGATAGCATTTAGACTCTTTTATTTCTCATATAGAGATACAAGGGGTCTCAGAGGGAATCATGTGTAGAACTTTTTCTCTTACCCTTGGAGGATCAGCTAAGCAATGGTATAGGAGGTAACCAGCCGCATCCATCTCCAGCTTTGATGAGTTTGCTCGTAGTTTCCTCACGCACTTTGGCAATATGAAGACAAGAAGTCGACCAGCACAGAGCCTTCTGTCAATCAAGCAGGGTCGTAATGAATCCTTCCGTGCATTTGTGGACAGATATCAGTAGGAGGTTGCCCGAGTGGATCTATTTAATGATGGTTACGCTATGCAAGGTTTGGTTCAAGGAATCAAAGGGGAGCTCCCTCTAGCATGGAAATTTTCTGTTAACCTCCCTCGCACGTACCAAGAAGCATTGGCAAGGATCTCTAGCCATGCCGATGCAGAGGAAATTTATCAAGCCAATTACCCTGGGCAGACTCCGGTGATACCTAATTCCTCACGTGCAGATAGACGACCATATGATAATCATAGAAGAGAACCTCATGATAGAAATCGAAGGTCAATTCCTGATCGACGCTCTGCGCGAGATACATTCAGAAATGATCACTTCTTGTTACAGGGGTCATCCACCCAACCCCGCCAAGAGCATCATGATCGACCTTAGGAGGAACACTGTACTTTCACCTTACTTAGCATGCCACAGCAGGATATCTTAAAGGAAATCAAAGATAAAGGTCTACTGAAAGAACATGTCCCCTTACGGTCGAATCCAAAAGCAAGAGATAAGAGAAAGTTTTGTCATTTCCACCAGGCTCATGGTCATAACACTGCAGATTGCTTTGAACTGAGGAGACAGATCGAGGGTCTTATCAAGGATGGCCAACTACAAGAATACATTTATCGGCGCTCTGAACCATCCAACAAGAATGACAAAGGGAAGGAACTGTTAGAAGAAGTAGCCACAATTTTTGGGGGAGTAGCGACTGGTCCGAGTTCCCAAGCCCGGAGGCACCTAGCCAGGCAAGCAAGATATGACCTCCCTCGCTACGAAGTCAACTTGACAGCCTCCTCCACCAATGTTGGGAATCACGATGTTATCTCTTTTTCATCTCAAGATGCGCAGGGTATCCATCATCCTCATTGTGATGCCTTGGTCCTCACAGTAATAGTAGCCAATAAAAGACTACGAAGAGTATTGATTGACAGCGGGAGCTCGGCTGACATAATGTCATTGGATGCATTTGATCGATTGGGTCTTAACCATAAAGATATGAGGGGCATCCAAACTTCCCTGATAGGATTCGCTGGAGGAAAAGTTATTCCCGAAGGAGTAATTTTGTTACCAGTGACCTTGGGAGAAGGTTCCCTACAGACAACCAAGATGGTGAACTTTCTCGTAGTAGATCATCCGGGTGTTTATAACGCCATTCTTGGACGGCCATCGCTTTACGACTTCAAGGCCGTGATGGGTGTCTATCATCATGTCCTGAAATTTCCAACACCTGCAGGGATAGGAGAAGTTAGAGGTGAACAACGAACTTCTCGAGAATGATACAACATGACTTTCAAAGAGAAGGCACATAAGCTATGGATGATTCGTGGAGAACCTTCCGAGGGGATGAAAAGTTTGGATCCACGAGACCAAGAAAAAGGGGAGGCTGTAGCTCTAATAGAAGAGATGGATGACGTCCCTGTCTGTCTGAATAATTCAGAAAAGACAGTGAAGGTGGGTAAGAATCTTCCTTTACCAATCAAAGATAGGTTGATTGGTTTTCTTCGGAAATACAGCGACGTTTTTGCATGGTCTCACGAAGACATGCCCGGCATAGACCCGAGTATAGCTGTCCACCGCCTTAATGTCAACCCTCAAGCTCAACCCATCCAACAAAAGAAGAGGCACCAAGCCCCAGAGCGTTCAGAGGCGATTGCCTTAAAAGTGGGAAAGCTCTTGACAAATGGAATCATTTGAGTGGTAAACTACCCCGAATGGCTCTCTAATGTTGTATTGGTGAAAAAAGCCAATGGGAAATGGCGTGTCTGCATCAACTTCAAAGATTTGAACAAGCATTGTCCAAAAGATAGTTTTTCACTGCCCAGGATAGATCAACTAGTTGATGCCACAGCTGGCCACCAATTGCTGAGCTTCATGGATGCTTATTCTGGTTATAACCAGATTCCAATGTATTCGAAGGATGAAGAAAAAACAGCCTTCATCACTGATAGAGGGTTGTACTGTTATTGGATGATGCCTTTCGGACTGAAAAATGCTGGAGCAACCTATCAACGGTTGGTAAACTCCATGTTTGCTCCTCTCCTAGGAAAGACAATGGAAGTTTATGTGGATGATATGCTCACCAAGAGTATGGACGTCAGATCCCATGTAGACGACCTCCGAACAACTTTTGACATCCTCCAAAAACACAATATGAAGCTGAATCCCACCAAATATGCTTTTGGCGTATCCTCTGGGAAGTTCTTAGGATTTATTGTCACCCAAAGGGAGATAGAGGCCAATCCTGAGAAAATTCAAGCACTTATGCGGCTTGAGTCTCCCAAAACACCAAAGGATATACAAGTTCTCACTAGGCGAGTGGCCACCTTAAATCGCTTTATTTCTAAAGCGACCGATAAATGTCACCATTTCTTTAAAGCGTTAAGAAAGTGCAAACAGTTTGAATGGACAAATAAGTGTGAGAATGCTTTCCTACAGCTAAAGAAGTACTTAGGTTCTCCTCCTCTCCTCTCTAAACCAATTGTGGGAGAACCGTTCTTTCTGTATCTAGCAGTCTCCGCATGTGCAGTGAGTGCAGCTCTTGTCCGTGAAGATCAGGGAATCCAGAAGCCAGTCTATTATGCGAGTAAGGCCTTGACAGATGTCGAGGGTAGATACCCTCCTATGGAGATGCTGGCTCTCGTCTTAGTTGTTGCTGCACGAAAGCTTCACCCATATTTTCAAGCACATACTGTTATGGTTCCAACTGATCACCCTTTACGACAAATCCTCTATCGTCCAGAGCTTTCTGGAAGACTTATCAAGTGGTCCATTGAGTTGGGAGAGTTTGACATACACTATGTTGCAAGACCATCTATCAAAGGACAAGCAGTCGCTGACTTCATTGCCAAATTTTCAAGTAGTATAGATAAGGAGGATGAAGAGACCAGTACAGGGTCAAGTGATCGACCAATGTCCATGGGAATCGATCCGCACAAGGCATGGGTCTTGTTCGTAGATGGGTCATCTAACAAGATTGGTAGTGGAGCTGGCTTGATTCTGTCAACCCCGGATGGAGTAGAGGTGGCTGTGGCTCTACGTTTTAATTTTAAAGCCACCAATAATGTCACAGAGTATGAAGCTCTCCTTGGAGGACTTAGGTTGGCAGTTGCCCTGGGGGTAGAAGAGATCGTCATCCATAGCAATTCCCAACTTGTGGTTAACCAAATCCGTAGAGACTATCAGGCAAAAGGCTCTACCATAATGGCTTACTTAGGTAGAGTTAACTCCTTTCTGCGCGGTTTTAAAGGTTTTGACATCATAAGAGTCCCGAGGGTGGAGAATTCAAAGGCTGATAGTTTAGCCAGAATTGCTTCAGGGATAGACCCCCTTCTACCGACCGCCTCTCACATGGTCATTCTAGAATCTCCAAGTATATCAAAACATGAACTTCCACCAGAAAAAACAATGACCATAAACGGTAGCCCATGTTGGATGGACCATATCATAAAGTTCTTAGAGACAGGGGAACTTCCAGCTAACTGAAATGAGGCGATCAAGGTAAGGGGAAGAGCATCAAGGTACACTATGGTTAATGGTGTTCTCTACAAAAGAAGGTTCAGCCTTCCTCTTTTAAAATGTCTCTGCCCAAAAGAAGCTGATTATGTTCTCAGAGAAATCCACGAAGGGATATGTGGTAACCATTCCGGTGATTGATCTCTAGCTTATAAATGTATTAGGCAAGGATACTTTTGGCCAACCATGAAAAATGATGCTAAGGCATTTCCAACTATGTGCGACAAGTGCCAAAAATTTGCCAACATTCCAAGGAAAGCTCCTGAGAACATGACTCCAATGATGGCCCCATGGCCGTTCGCCCAATGGGGACTAGACCTTATTGGACCTCTTCCAATGGTAAAGGACAAGTTAAATATGTTGTTGTGGCAATTGATTACTTCACAAAGTGGGCAGAAGCTGAACTCCTCGCATCGATTACTGAAAAGAAGACTACAGACTTTATAAAGAAGTCAATTATCTATAGGTTTGGTATCACTCACACCATCATTACAGATAATGGCAAGCAATTCGATAACTCAAACTTCAGGAACTTCTGTAAAGAGTTGAACATCTCTTTGTGCTTTTCCTCTCCAGCTCATCCTTAAGCAAACGATCAGGTGGAGGCTATTAACAAAACGATTAAACACCTCCTCAAGACCAAATTAGATGCTAGGAAAGGTGCATGGCCAGAAGAGCTTCCACGAGTGCTTTGGGCATACTGAACCGCTATCCACACAGCAACAGGAGCAACCCCATACTCCTTAGTGTTTGGCTCAGAAGCAGTCATACCTATTGAAATTGGCCTTCCATCACCTCGTACCGAGGGATATGGCGAAGAGCTTAATCATAGAGCTCTTAAACTCAACTTGGATCTTCTTGAGGGGGAAAGAGATCTCACCAGTGTCAAAGTGGCTGCTTACCAAGAGAGGATTGCTCGACATTTTAACTCTAAGGTTAAGCGCCGATCTTTCCAAGAAGGAGATCTGGTTTTGAGATAAGTACTACAAAATACTCGAGATCCCACTGATGGAGCATTGGGGCCCAACTGGGAGGGTCCTTATCGAGTCAAAGTAGTCATCCGACCAGGCACCTATAGACTTGTCACCATGGATGGGAGGTTGCTTCGTCATCCATGGAATGTTGAACACTTAAAGAAGTATTATCCATAGTCTCTTTATATATGTAATAACTCCTCCTAGGGACTTATGCATATGTAATGACTCCCTTAGGGAGACCGATAAAGAGATTATCAATAAAGTGTTCAGTTTATTTCAAACCATACATCTTTAAAGCTCATATATGATCAAGCTGTAAGAAGATGAAAAGAGTAAAAGAATTCAACACTGAAAAAAATTCTTAGAGTTCTTATTATTTCAAAATTGGCTGAGGAATGCCACACATATAGTCCAAGTAAGGACAAATCCTCACCTAAGACATTGAACTGAAAGAAAAGATAATAAAAGATAAAGTCAAGGCTTAGAAAACAGCCTTAATATGATTATTCACTACGAATAAGCATCTACCTAAGAACTCCAACTATCTCTAAGAAAGGGCTTCATCGTCTCCTTCTTTTTCTCAAGACGATGAGGTAGAGTCTCCTTGTTTGGCCTCCCAGGTTGCCGTATCCAATGTCGACTTATAATCTTCATCTTTAAGGATGAAACGGTGGAATTGCTCAGGATCAGAGTTTGCTGTCGGGATAGACTCTGCCACCAAGTTTAACTCTTCAGCTATGGGAAGCTGATCAATCTCTGGGTAGCGATCATGGAACCATTTACGCACCCTATTGAACCCATCAATATAAGAACGTTCCATAACTTGCTGGTAAATACAACCCCTACGGAAGCGAGCAACTGCTTTGTCAATCCTATTTTGCTCAGTAGCAGTCCTCTCCCGAAGCTCTTGACCAAGATCATTTGCCATTTTATGTTGGATAGCTGCCTTCTTCTTGGCTTCGGACAATTCTGCTTTCATTCTGCCCATCTGCTCTTTCATCTCTACCATCTTTCTCTCTGTTTCAGTCAAATTGTCAAGGCAGACTTAATGTTTTCCCTTCCAGTCGGCAACCTCAGAAGTTAGATGATTAACTTCCTTGAGGAGGTTGGTATTAGTAGACTCTCCTTGAGCTAAGGGTCCTGTCGCCTACAGAAAGAAAGACAAAGAGAGGAAAGCAGATGAGGCATGTCTTTCAAAAATTAAAAAAAAAAAAAAGAAAGGGTCTTAGTAAAACCCAACCTGAAGTATAATGCCATTACCGGCAGCGATCTGTCACGAGCTTAGAGGTTTGCGCAGCTGCTCATGCGGCACTTAGGCAACTTGACTCTGAAAGTTGCTAAGTAAGCCTTGATGCTAGTCTTCTCGCTCAAGGAGAAGGAAGGACCGTTGAGCCGAAGAGCCTATAGGCAAAGAAGAGAAGAGATGGAGGCAAGAATTGCTAAGCAAAAAGAGCTTTGTATTAAAGCGGAGAGCTTTACAATGCTTGAATGCTAGAATATTTGTGGATGTTTTACAAATGAGATTGGAGGGGTTTATATAGCAACCACCTCTAAAATGAATGGCCTAGATCTAATGCATCTAATGGTCCTAATTCATCCTTATCTATAACTTTACATAAATAGATAAGTACAAAGGAATATTCAAATAATATCCTATCTTGCTAGAGTATTCTAGAAGACGGGCTTGGGCTTACAACTTTCTAGAAGCCAGGCCAAGCCTTACATATAAATGGGCTCTCTAGCAAGTAAATTGGGCGGGTCGTAACATCCTCTCCCACCTAATTCTGTGACGTCCCTGGCGCGCTCTCATCCTTGTAGCGTTGGATGTGCTTGTTGAATTGCCACAAGGTGTCTTCGCGTTCCCAACTCGTCTCACTATCCGGAAGGTTTTTTCACCTTACCAAATATTCCGTGTATGGTGGAACTCCCCTCCTTCGTATTACCCGATCCGCAAGGATGTATTCCACGTCCTTGTCAAATACTGTGACTATAGCTGTGGGTGCTCTCTTGGACTCGCTTCGACTAGGATCTTCCGTGTCCTCATGATATAGTTTGAGGAAATTGACATGGAAGACCGGATGAATCTTAAGGTTGGGTGGTAACCGAACCTTGTAGGAGACGTCACCCACTCGCTTGAGAATTGAAAAGGGCCCTTCATATTTTCGCACCAACCCCTTGTGCACTTTGCGTAGTGATTTGAATTGTTGGGGTAGGAGCTTGACAAGTACCAAGTCTCCCTTCTGAAATACGAGGTGTCGTCTCTTCGTATCTGCCTACTTCTTCATCCGTTTGGCGGCCTTGTCCAAGCATGCTCTTGTAATATCGGCTTGCTCATGCCATTCCTTTGCAAGCTTGTAGGCCGCTGGGCTTTTTCCTCCATATGTCGAGGCTATGGCATGTGGAGTCATTGGTTGTTGTCCCGTCACAATCTCGAAGGGACTTTTGCCCGTTGCGTCGCTCCTTTGGAGATTATGTGAGAATTGGGCAACATCTAGTAACTTTGCCCAATCATGCTGATGGGCGCTCACATATTACCTTAAGTATAGTTCAAGTAAGGCATTGATGCGCTCGGTTTGCCCATCGGTTTGGGGATGGAAGCTTGTTGAAAAGCTCAAGTCGGTCCCCAGCATTTTAAAGAGCTCTCCCCAAAAGCGTCCCGTGAAGCATGGGTCACGATCACTTACAATGTTTTGTGGCATACCCCATAGCTTCATTATGTGTTTGAGGAATGCTCGAGCGGCTTCATCCGTGGTGCAATCCGTAGAGACGGGTATGAAGGTGGCATATTTGCTAAACCGATCAACTACCACCATTATGCTTCTATACCCTTCTAATTTTGGCAAGGTCACGATGAAGTCCATCGAGACGCTTTGCCATGGCCTTTCTGCAATGGGTAGGGGTTCAAGCAACCCCACTGGACGTTGGTGCTCAACCTTGTCTTGTTGGCACACAAGACAAGTCCTTACATAGCCTTCCACGTCTTCCCGCATTTGAGGCCAATAGTAGGAATCTTACAAGAGTGCAAGGGTTCGTGCCATACCTGGGTGACCAGCCCACTTGGAATCATGGCACTCCTTGATGATCTCCTTCTGCAAGTTCCCATGTCTAGGCACGAAGAGGCGGTTACCCGTTGTGAAGAGGCGGTTACCCGTTGTGAGGAGTAAGCCTTCATCATGCCAAAACCGCCGTGTCTTCACCTCACTTACCAACTTCAATAGATTGTTGGCTATGGGGTCATGCTCTAGACCTTGTTTGATACGGTCGAGGAGTACAACCTTGTTTGATGCGGTCGAGGAGTACACTTTGTGGGCGACTTGCACTCAATGTGGCAAGTTCCGCCTTGCGACTTAGGGCGTCGGCTACAACATTTGCCTTGTCCGCTTTGTACTCAAGTCTATAGTAGAATTCGGCCAAGAAGTCTTGCCATCGTGCTTGTTTGGGGTTTAGCTTCTTTTGTGTTTGGAAGTAGCTTGTGGCCACATTGTCGGTTTTGATGACAAAGTGGAAACCAAGCAAGTAATGTCGCCAAACCCGTAGGCAATGGATGATGGCGGTCATCTCCTTTTCTTGGACCGTGTATCGCCGCTATGTATCATTGAGCTTGCGACTCTCATAGGTAATGGGGTGCTCTTCTTGCATGAGAACTCCCCCAATGGCAAAGTCGGATGCATCCGTGTGCATCTCAAATGGTTTGGTGTGGTCGGGTAACACCAATACCGGTTCTTCACATATCGCCTTCTTCAACCCCTCGGAGGCATGTTGGCACTCTTCGGTCCAATGCCATGTGCGGTTCTTCTTAAGAAGATCCGTGAGTGGGGCGGTTTTGGCTGAGTTGCCCTTGATAAACCACTGGTAGTAATTAACCAGTCCAAGGAAAGATCGTAGCTCCGGTACCTTAGTAGGAGGCTCCCATTCTTGAATGGCCTTCACCTTGGCTTGATCCATCATGAGCTTCCCATCCCGTATACGATGGCCAAGGAACTCTACTTCTTGTTGAGCAAAGGAGCATTTCTCTTTTTTAACATAGAGTTCATTGCCACGAAGCACTTGGAAGACTTGTTGAAGATGTTGCACATACTCTTCAAGAGTCGTGCTATAAATGACGATGTCATCCAAGTATACTACCACAAACCGATCAAGGTAGGGATGGAAGAGTTTGTTCATGAGGGTGCAAAATGTAGCAGGTGCATTGGTGAGACCGAATGGCATGACTAAGAATTCATAAGCACCATACCTTGTCACACATGCGGTCTTTGGCTCGTCACCCTTGGCAATGCGCACTTGATAGTACCCCGATCTCAAATCAAGCTTGGTGAAGTATCGAGCCTTCCCGAGTTGGTCGAACAAATCCGCAATGAGTGGAATTGGGTACTTGTTCTTGATGATGATCTTGTTAAGTGCCCGATAGTCAATACACATGCGGAGGGATCCATCCTTCTTCTTTTGAAAGAGGACGGGTGCACCGTATGGAGCTTTTGAGGGCTGGATGTAACCTGCATCGAGCAAGTCTTGGAGTTGTTTCTTCAACTCCACAAGTTCGGGTGGTGCCATGCGATAAGGCGCCATGGCTGGAGGCTTTGCACCGAGCTCTAACTCAATTTGGTGGTCCACTTCTCGTCGTGGAGGAAACTTCTTTGGGAGTTCTTGGGGCATAATATCCTTGTACTCATCAAGGACTAATTGAACTCGTCTTGGCAATGGATCCTTGGTAAAGATAATGTCCTCGCCATCGTTTAGTTCTCGAATGGTGGCAAGAAAGCTTGGATCCATCTTCATCCTCCGCTTGAATTGTAGTGCGGTTAGCATCTTGCTTTCAACCTTCTCTACCCGTTCCGCCATCACCGTGCATGAATGACTCCCGTCAAGGATGTTGAGGGAGTTGGAAGATGGTATGGGGAAGGCATGGACTTGATCGAAGAACTCCATGCCAAGCACTACTTGGAAATCGTCCATGGGGACGATGGAAAAGTCGAGCTGACAGTTCCATGTGCCAAGTTGTATCACGGTTGCCTTTGATACCCCCAATATTGCCATGGCGGGTGAATTTACCGCCTTAATGGTGCCTCCTCCATTGACATACTTGAGGCCTAACCATTTGGCCTCGTCTACAGAAATGAAATTGTGCGTGGCTCCCATATCAAGCATCGCACGCACATCCTTGCCATTGATGGTGGCACGCACATACATGAGACCATTTTGCATATGTGTGGGTCTCTTGAGTGTGCCAATTGTGCGGAGAGAACCCATCCCTGCTTGAGGCTCTTCATTTTGTATGTCCTCTTGTTGAGCGGCTAGGGCATTGAGAGCCTTCCTCTTGGGGCAATCCCGCACCAAATGAGGACCATCACAAATAAAGCAAGGACTTTTAGGCTTAGGGGCGTCGGACTTACCTTTGTTAGGTGTGTCACGTTTGTCTCCCCCAGTTGGTTTCCATGCACCACCTTCCTTTCGGCCATTGTCCTTCTTGGAATTCCGCTCTCCCCCACCTTTCCCTTGGTTGGTCTTCCTCTCCTTGGATTGGGATGTGTAATCAATGAGGGATTCGGCTACGGCTATGGCATCATCAAGATTCTGTACGCCGCGCCTCTCAAGCTCAACCCTCGCCCAATCTTTGAGCCCGTCGAGGAAGTAGAAGAGAGAATCCTTCTCGGACATGTCCTCGATCTCGAGGAGGATGGTGGTGAATTCTTCGATGTAGTCTCGAATCGTGCCATCTTGCTTCAAACGGCGGAGGTGACCCCTTGCCTCCTTCTCGGCATTGCTAGGAGAGAAATGCTTCCGAAGCTCTCTCTTGAAATCCTCTCATGTGCGGAGGGATAAGATGTCTCTGCCCACGTCGCCATGCTTGCGACGCCACCACAATTGGGCTGCATCTCGAAGGAATGTGGGCGCAATGCCAATCCTCGAAGCATCATCATTGACACGCTTGGCTTCGAAGTAATGCTCCAAGCCAAATAGGAAGTTCTCAACTTCTGTGGCGTTGCGAGTGCCATTGTAGGTGTCAGGAGTAGGCACGTGCATGGAGCTTAGCCCACTTGGGTAAGAGGGGTTACCATGGTCACATTGATGCTTCTCCCATTCCGTACGAGATTCCTCCACTTCGTCACGGATTGCTCGCAACTCGTGCTCCACAAAGGTCCGTAAGCCCACGATCTCTCGTGTGAGGTTGTGAAGCTCTTTCTCACAAGCCTTACTGAACTCGAGGATGTTGGACTTGGTTGCTTGGGTGATCTTTCCATAATCTGTCTCCAGGCCTTCAAGACGGTCAGTGAGGCCCTCAATTGCATTGTCCATTCCTGAGAGAGTTTTCTCCAAGCTAGCAACACGAGGTTCTAAAGACTCTGTGGGTGGAGCTTTGGACTTTCCTCGTTTTCCTTGTGCACGTGGTTGAGGTTGCTCCTCTCGCCCACAAACTTGCTCATCCATGTTCACTTCAAGGTCGGATGCCATGCTCTTGTGCTCGAACCGTGCTCTGATACCAACTGTCACGAGCTTAGAGGTTTGCGCAGCTGCTCGTGCGACACTTAGGCAACTTAACTTCGAAAGTTGCTAAGTAAGCCTTGATGCTAGTCTTCTCGCTCAAGGAGAAGGAAGGACAGTTGAGCCGAAGAGCCTGTAGGCAAAGAAGAGAAGAGATGGAGGCAAGAATTGCTAAGCAAAAAGAGCTTTATATTAAAGTGGAGAGCTTTACAATGCTTGAATGCTAGAATGTTTGTGGATGTTTTACAAATGAGGTTGGAGGGGTTTATATAGGAACCACCTCTCAAATGAATGGCCTAGATCTAATGCATCTAATGGTCTTAATTCATCCTTATCTACAACTTTACATAAATAGATAAGTACAAAGGAATATTCAAATAATATCCTATCTTGCTAGAGTATTCTAGAAGACGGGCTTGGGCTTGCAACTTTCTAGAAGCCAGGCCAAGCCTTACACATAAATGGGCTCTCTAGCAAGTAAATTGGGCGGGTCGTAACAGATCGCACCAAATATGTAAGTTTTACACTCTCGGGAAAGACATTAGTAGGCATGAAATGTGCAGCGCTTTGAGACAATTCGCGAAGGTAGTCTCCACATGTCGGGCCACTTTGAAAGCCTGTACTATCAAAGGTAAAATGCCTAGGTAGCTGAGAGGTAGGGGGTAACTTACTTCCAGTAGGCTTTGAGACTGCTACTTCGTCCACATGCTGAACAAAGGTCGACTTATCAGGAACAGACTTCCGTATGGGAATCTCCTTGTGACCACTGGCTTTCCTCTTCAAAGGTCCACGAGTTGGAGGACTTCCACTCCGTTTCTTCTGGGAAGGACCAGGTATGTCATGCGCAAAGGGCTTAAGAGGCATCCTGGCTTCGAGTTGGGCAAACTGCTTCTTGGTAGGATGTAAAAGAAATATACCTGCGCAAAAATAAAACTGGTAAGAAAGCAAACACATGCTTGATGAAGTGAGTTAAGATCAGGAAGTAATGATCAAGCTTACCTTCTGGAGGAATTGGAGGAGACAAGCCAAGGCGGATCAATTGCTCCCGATCAGTGAGGCTATTCACGTTCTTTGAATCAATGGGTAGCTTGAGTACCTCTTGTAAGTCGTTTCTTTCTTTTTGAGATAAAAGCGGGCGTTTGGTCCAAGAAGCTATAATAAAAACAGAAAAGAATGTCAGTTGATCAAGAGTTTTCATAATGAAGATAGATAGGGTATCATTATAATAAGGTACCATAAAAACCAAAAAGCCTCCTGATCCTCAACTTCTCTTCCTTCGGACGGGCACCTTCTTGATACTTCCAACTGCCACCACACCAAAATTGTTTATACTTCCATTCTTTCACATGTGAGGGAATGCCAAAAAGGCGGTTGGGGTCATCCGTCTTCCCTCGTTGGGATATGTAATAGTAACCTGTTTTCTCTCCGTTCGGTGGGTGAATGGCAAAAATGTACTTAACATGGTTGGTGGTAGGATCACCAAGGCCTGCGCTTCTGAATAAACTTTGAAATGCTATCAGAAGTCTCCATCCATTGGCCGACAATTGGGTAGGGGCAATGCCCATAGCATCAAGCATCCGTCGAACATAATTATCAAATGGCACCCGGAGACCAGCTCTCAATAACTCTAGGCTTAAGCCAATCACACCTCGTGGTGGCCTACTCCACCGATCACCTTTCCTTGGAAGAAATAAGATAACTGAATCCGGGATAAGGAAATGGGCTCTATATATTTTTAATCGGTCACCTTGGAGTTGGTTATCAATATGGTCAGCCTCCCATCACTTTTCAACTTCGGGATCACTATCTGAGGCAGCAGAGGACGACCAGTCGCTCTCCTCCTCAGCATCTACCACCTTGTGGTTAACAAAATTATGCCCTAGCTCACGATCCTGACCGAAGAAATTCTGATAAAATTCATTAACATCTTTACGGTTAGTCGCAGGATCCTTATTCCTTGTAGACTGGGTTTGATGACTAGATTTCCCTCGTAGCACTGTCACAGTAGTTTTAATTCTAGCCATCTACACAGTTAAAGAGGAGTCGTTAGTCATCAAATCAAGTCTACTAAGGAAGGGAAGAGATTAAAAAAAAAAAATGCTAGGGGACTATATTGAATTTTCAAAATAGCCATTGAAAAATACTTTTTACCCATAAAAAGGAAAATATCACGTTGGTCCTTGACCAAAAGTATATAGTTGGTTTTCCTTTGAAAAAAAAAAAAAGAAAAAAGGGTTTTAAATTTCGCAAAAACACCCCCGCGATTAAAAAACAAAGTTTCAGAATTCGCGGAAACACCCCCGCGACTAAAAAACAAAGTTTCAAAATTCACAGAAACACCCCGCAACTAAAAAACAAAGTTTCAAAAATTCACAGAAACACCCCCGCGATTAAAAAACAAAGTTTCAAAAAAAATTGCGAAAACACTCCCGTAATTATTTAAATTTTTTCAGACGTCCCTGCAAGTTACGTAACCTCCGCATGCCGCATGCAGCACACCCAGCGCCTCGCGGGCTCGCCCCTGCGCACCCAGCGCCTCGCGGGCTCACCCCCATGCACCCAGCGCCTCGCGGGCTCCCCCCCGCTCGCCCAGCGCCTCGCGGGCTCCCCCCCGCGCGCCCAGCGCCTCGCGCGCTCGCCCCGCGTGCAGCCCGCCTCGCCTGCTTCTCCCTTGCGCACCCAGCAGCTCGCCCGCGCGCAGCCCGCCTCGCCTACTTCTCCCTTGCGCGCCCAGCAGTTCGCCCACGCGTAACCCGCCTCGCCTGCTTCTCCCTTGTGCGCCCAGCAGCTCGCCCCGCGCGCAGCCCGCCTCGCCTACTTCTCCCTTGCACGCCCAGCAGCTCGCCTCACGCGCAGCCCGCCTCGCATGCTTCTCCCCTGCGCACCCAGCCCTCGCGAGCTCGCCCATGCGCACCCAGCCCTCGCGAGCTCGCCCATGCGCACCCAGCCCTCGCAAGCTCGCGCATGCGCACCCAGCTCTCGTGAGCACGCTGCGCGCAGCTCGCCCTCGCGAGCTTGCTACGCACGCTGCGAGCTTGACTCTTCCCTCGCCCTTGGAAGCTCGCCTCTCGCCCATCACGTACGAGTTCGCATTAGGCATGCCTTCATTCCCGCATGCATGCTCTTGCGCAGCCACATGCATATTCAGAACTATGCATAAGCCATTCTATTGGTTATTGCTTCCAATCGAAAGCGATTTCACGTGGTTGTCCGGAACACCCCATGCAATATTTGAACAACATTCATTGAAAAGAGAAAAGAGAAGGGAGAAGGGAAGGTTTACCTCTTGCTGTGTTTGTCCGGAACACCCCGCGCGGCCACCTTCCAAGCTTGCCTCCTTCCAACTTTGACCCCTTGCTTTATGTCAACTTGCTAGGGTTTTTGAGACTTACGGCAAGGATATTGTACAAAAAAAAAAGAATTAATTAAAAGGGATTTTATATAGACGAAAAAGTCTGCACCATATTTGTTAATTATATAATTTTCATCTTCGTAACGCCCATTTAGGGATCAAATCGCATTAGAATTATATGTATGATTAAACTCACTATTTAGGCCTTCTACTAATATTTAATTTATAACCCTGAATAACTAAATAGTCCCTACGTCGACCCGTTAGTCGACTTGGGCCTGGGGGGACTACTGTTATGGCCATAACAAAATTAGGCCTTAATTAAATCTAATACGGTAAGCCCATTACTAAAGCCCATTATTTGGGCCTATTATCTGGGTCCCACAATGACTCATCCTGACTCCTATATAAACCCTCCGAATTATAACTCAAGGTAGGCACACTTTTCTGAACTCATTCTCTCTCTAAATTTCATTTGCTTTTGAGAATTTCTCTCTCTAGGAAATTCTCCCAGAATATTCCGGAGTGCCGGAAACTGATTTGAGCGTCGGAGGGTTTTCGCCGGCACCCCTGACTATTTTTCTTTGCTCGCAGGATTGGACCCGACGTACAATTCGAGCTCCGACTCTCTTTCCAGCCGTCTGGAAATTGTGCATCAACAATATCTTTGATATAATAGGATTAATAGTTTTTAAATTATTTTTTTCACAGGATTAAGGTTCATAACGGAGTTCATAAAAACTTTTGAAAAAGAACTTTATAGCATGTATAAATTTTTCTTATCTAATCTATAATTGTCTACTAAAATTAAAAACTTTTTAAATTCCAAAGTAACGAGAATGCCCTTCATTATAAATATCATTGTATAAAAATTTGGATGTACAGGTAGTAAAAGTCATTTTTAATTTTTGTTAGTTATTTAGACAAATTTTAGAGATGAACATGGATATTTATACCGATATTATGAGCATTAGAATAATTTTGATCTTACATTTTAACCAAAAAAAATAACATTTTAAATTTTGATCAAGCCTAAAATAATACTGATTCCTGTATATTAAATTTAGGGATTAAAATGTTGATTTTTGAAATCTTTAGATGTAGTATGCGATAATCGAAACCTCAAGGGTGTCGGCAGAAATTTCTCTCACGAACATGGCCGACTATAAAAGGTATCAGAAATGGAGGGTGCCTATATGATCTTAAAAGTGAGAAGCGATTTTGGGAAAATCCACAAAATAAGTTGCTCAGGTCCCTGAGGCTAGGATAAGAGAAATGGCAATTCAACTTAACCACCACTACGCATCAACTTTGAAGGAAGGAAAACAGCCAAAACAGCTGATCTTCACCACCACTACCACCACCCCAACCCCAACCCCAAGAACAAGACTACTTCAAGTCAGTGCAGTGTCCAACAGTGCACGGCAGCTACTGCAGTCCGGAGTAGTCAGGCCCATAGCGCCAGAGGATGCCGCCGCGGCCATGAATTCTGAAGGATATACGCTCTTGGACATCAGGCCTGTGTGGGAGAGAGAAAAAGCACGGGTATCAGGGTCACTGCACGTACCACTATTCGTGGAGGACAAGGACTACAGTCCCATTACTCTTCTGAAGAAATGGGTTCATTTTGGTTACATTGGGTTGTGGACTGGCCAAAATTTCACTATGTTTAATCCTAATTTTCTTCAGCAGGTCGAGGAAGCAGCTCCTGATAAGGATACGAAGCTTCTTGTAGCTTGTGGTGAAGGACTAAGGTGAAAATCTGATCTCTTCTAATACAATTTTTTATCATTAGCCTGAAAAATATTCTTTGTTTTGTTATATTTGCTGTCATCAGGTCCATGATGGCAGCTTCAAAGCTACATGAAGGAGGATACAAGAACTTGGGGTGGTTGGCCGGAGGATTTAATCGTGCTGATGAAGATGATTTCCCGGCAGTTGAAGGGAAAGAAAAGTTGCAATATGCAACAATAGGGGGTGTCTCCTACTACTTTTTACAATTGCTATTGCTACTCCAAGCTGTGGGTAAGAGTAATTGATTAGTTTACATTTCAGAAGTTTGTACTTGTATACATTGTTGTTTCTTAGTCGGAGCAATGGAGTTTGACATTATTGGCTTACGAACTGAACGGAGTTAAGTAGTTAAGTAGTAAAAACAGTTAGTGTGTTGCCCAGTGACACCCCACCTTCGTCTTTTAGATGCCATATTATGCTTATGAAACGTGTGAAACTGCAAATCCAGTGGATCCTATTATAACTACTTAAGTTTTATTTTGCTCCCCAGCCAGTTATGATTTAAGCAGTAAACTTCAATTAACATTGCAAAAAAAGGAAAAAAAGAAATCGTACAGACGTTAAATATCATCGGGTCAAAATAGATGAAAGCCTGCAAACCAGCATGGCCAGTAAGACAATTAATCAAGAATATTTTTTTCCAGCGAAACTATCTTTTTTCAGAATTTATTCATTCAAAATTACTTGAGAAGAGTTGTAGCAACAACAAGCCCTACCATCTTTAAGTTCAAATTCCAAACAACAAAAGGTTACAGAATTATAAAAATCATGGCTACTCAATCAAATATTATACACATGACACATCCCATAAGAGGATGTAAACAGCATTTGAAATGCTTCGCAGATCACCAACAGAATCTATGCGGTAAAGGGCTGCATCACAAAGGACCATGCAAGAATGGAATTACACAGGCTTTCCTGCTGAGCTCTTCCCGCCACCAATCGAATGCTGAAAAGTCTGATGAAAGATTATCAGTCTTCAATTTCCACAACTTAAATACATGATGCATAATCTTTCCCCAGCAATAAGTAGAAAAAATTAAAGCAGAGCATATTCAACAGCAGTAAACAGAATTTACAATTGCCCAATGTTTCCCCGCTTTACAAATTTTCAAGTATTTAAAACTCGTCCATCCCTAAAACCAGCCAACGTTAAAAAATTAAAATTAAAGACGACACTTTCCCTGAGATTCCTCAGGGCTAGGATCTTTCAGTGACGTCAAGAAGTACCAACTTACCAAGTGATAGCATACACCTAAATGATGGCAAATAAAACCCTTCATACAACTGCATGTTAGCATACATAAATCAAACTATGAACCTTTCATATTTTATATATGAAATTCAAATAACCAGAAAAAAGGGTAAATGAACCTCACAATCACATAGGGCTTTAATCAGTAAGTGTTCTTCATACAACAAGAAGTCGACAATTTATCCCACAACAGAATTGACTTATAGACACTATTTCAGTAATATACAATATAATATTTCCGCGGAAAAAAAGAAAAAAGAAAAAGAGTCTTTGTCTAAAGAATTCTTTAGAAAAAGTCAGATATATAAAACCTCCTTATGAGAAAATCTGCTCAAGATCGAATCGTAAACGGTTATTAAAGACTTACAAGTCAATTAAAAAGTATTGAAAATCTTAACAGATTCTGGGATATTGAGTAACATTCCCCACCATCATCTTAATTAACCAAAAGGAAATACGGCGAATTGTTCATAAACTACACTCACCTCTTTATTTATTTTAGTCTGAGCGACTGGCGAACCTTTCAACCTTCTCATCCTTCAAATTGAGACCAACCATGGCCTCACCCAAGCCGCAACTCACCTCTGCCAGCACTTCCGGGTCACTATAATGCGTAACCGCCCGCACAATAGCCTGGGCCCGCTTAGTTGGGTCCCCACTCTTGAAAACCCCCGACCCCACAAAAACCCCGTCACACCCAAGCTGCATCATCAGCGCAGCATCCGCTGGCGTCGCCACTCCGCCCGCAGCGAAGTGCACCACAGGCAACCTTCCCAACTGCTTCGTCTGCATCACCAAATCGTACGGCGCGGCAATCTTTTTAGCGAAAGTAAAAACTTCATCGTCGTCCATGTTCCTCAAAACCCTAATATCACCCATCACGGACCGCACGTGCCTCACCGCTTCAATAATATTCCCGGTACCCGCCTCACCCTTGGTCCTTATCATTGCCGCGCCTTCGCGAATCCTACGCAGGGCCTCCCCTAAGTTGCGGCAACCGCAGACGAAAGGAATCCGAAAGTTGTGCTTGTTGATGTGATTCTCCTCGTCGGCTGGCGTCAAGACTTCGCTCTCGTCCACGTAATCAATCCCGATGGCTTCGAGAATTTGGGCCTCAACGAAGTGGCCGATACGGGCCTTGGCCATAACGGGAATAGTGACGGACTGCTTGATTTCTTTGATGAGTTGTGGGTCCGACATGCGAGCGACGCCACCTTGGGCACGGATGTCGGCGGGGACACGCTCAAGAGCCATAACAGCACACGCGCCAGCTTCTTCGGCTATTCGGGCTTGCTCGGGGGTGACGACGTCCATTATGACGCCACCTCGGAGCATCTGGGCCAGCCCAACTTTAACGGAGAAAGGAGATTTTTTGGTCTCCGTTATTGCTCCGTTACCGTAGACCGCTACCACTCCGGTTCCTGCCATTCCTCCTACAGAAACAACAACAACAAACAGAGAAGGAGAGATTAAAAAAAAAGGCTTTTAGAATGAGAGTTTTGGTTTAGAGTGAGGCGGCGAGAAAGGAGAGTGGTGGCGAAGGACTTATATAGAGAAAGAAGTGATTTGAATGGCTCGTAATGCGAGAGGAGAGTGGGGGTTCAGTTGGGAGTCTGATCACGATAGGGTGAAGTAATTTTGATCGGACGGTCGAGATACGAGATGTTAGGTTGTTTTAATATGTTTAATTGAAGGCCACGTAATTTTGGTAGCCTCGTGCGGACACTTGTATACGTGGGCTGCCAGTTTTCCAGTCGCCTCCCTGCACATATATTGTGTACTGTGCCAAACCGTTACCCCAAAAAATAACAAAATTGGAGTAATATCACAGACAAAATTAACTAAAATCGTTAACCGGATGTAAGTGATAAAAATACGAAAATTGTAGGGATTAGAATAATCTAAAATATATTTTTGAGTGATACTATATCAAATTATAAGGGCAGTCCGGTGATATTATCCTTAAAAAAAATTATACTTTTAATACTCTATTGTAATTTATAAATTAGTTATAATTTTATATAACATAATATCATTAAGGAAATAATATTGATATACATCTCAAAGTTATCTAAAAAATCATACATTCTAAATAATATGACATAAAATTAAAATTACTATTTCATACCATATTATTTATTATATCATCACATCATTCACTTAGAAATTTTATATTTAATATATATGAATACAATTTGAGAAACCTATCATTATTCATAATAGAATTGGTATTCCATCTGTTACTAAATCCTTATCTTAATTAGCTCTTTAATATCAGTATTATATCATGTTGCGAGGTTTAGATTATAAAATTAATGCCTATAATATTACTTATTAAACGTCATTAACACCCTTATTTTTTAATCTGGAATGCAATTTTTGTATTACGTGGCGGTTCACGGGATTGAGACCACTCACGGTAGCATCCTGAAATCTGATGGAATCGCCCAGATTGTTTTTGCATTCTATGAGTCTTGTTACCAAAGATCAGTGGACGTTGAGGAGAAACGTTTTTCATAGTTCTAAAATTGAACAGAAATAACGTGTCAAAAACAAGTGATGTGATTATTTTCAGTTGTATTTAGAGGCTACGAAGAGGGCTGGGAAGCGGGCCGCTCGTTTCCAATCTAGTAAACCCCACATCGAAAGGGGGAGACGTCCTCCACTTGTCTTCTTTATTAATTAATGGTGGGGATAAGATGTTTGGAGAAACTTGCGTTTTGACCGTCCTTTTCTTCTTTATGACAAATCGAATCTTTGTTCTCCTTCACTTTAATCATTATAAATGTTAAATTATTCATTTTTTAAAGCTTCAATGATCACTCTTTGCAATTGACTACTCGGTGTTCATAAATCATCTTTATTGACAGCGTTCCTTGAGCAAATTAAAATTGTCTACGACTCCTAATTAACCATCTATTCATTCCAATCCACCAACTGCCTATTCTTTCTATGATGACTTGGAGCCCAAGGAAAATAATCAGAAAGTGATCTTATTGAAAGGTCCCATATTGTCACCACCACTTTTTTGTCAAAAACCAACCCATTTTTTTAGTAGGGAACCACTTTGTTACTAGGGAAGGAATGGTACTGCCAAGTGCAAAAACGTATCAAAAACATAGAAAGCAAACCTGCTTTCGGTTTAATTCTAACAATAATGAAATTAAGTGAATATTTTCCCCAACTATGGAACCATTCAATTCACAAGGCAGCTCATTCTGATCATGTTAACCGCTTCGTTCTAATTAAGGTTTATTTGTTTTGCCCAAAAATATGAGTAGGTCTCAAATATTTTTCTTCTGCTTAGCAAGCAAAATGGTCTGCATTCAAGGTAATGTGTTTAATCTAGCCAAGTAGAACAACATCAACATGTTGAGAAGATGAGCTCCAAAATACGGAAATTTCCCAAATTTAGAAAAGAAAAGAGGGTAGAATTTCATTTTAGCCTTCAAAATACAGATCCAAAAATGTGTATGAATAAATTTGATGGTATCACATAGGGGATGGCCAATTGGAAAAGCAAAAAGTATGGTCGTTCCACATGAAGATTATGCTTATATCCCCATGTAACTGATCAATGTGAAGAAACGATTTAGACACATTAATCTGATTGCTAATTGTTCAACGAGGATATGCAGACTCGACAAAAAGCTATACTTCGTTTAAACTGTAAATATCTTCCTAACCTTCTTCATGTTCCTCCGACAAACAGGACAAGTACCAGCAGCCTCCGCTATCCTGTAGAGAAAAATAGTATAACATAACATGAAAACAATATTGGATAGATGGATGAATGTATATATATGCTATTCAAACTGACATGAGAAATTGGAGAACCCAAACATCCAGGACACGAGTCTTAAAAGTAACAAATAAAATAAAATAAAGTTTATCCTCACTCTCTTTCATGTTTGCTTGTAACTATCTGAAAGATCTAAAATATTTTGAATATGTCGCCCAATTGCTAATATTTCCTCAAACTCAGTATTTATCCGCTCTCAAATCAGAAAGAAAATCCATGAATTCTTCAAGGGTGAAAGGGTCAAATCAAGCTATGTAATTCCAATGAGAGGATAATGAAGACTCGGGCACTTCCAATAGGGACCTTTTAAGTATAGGTGTCAGATTAATATATATCAAACCAACTTGGCCAAAATTCAGTTCAGGTTGACTAGCAAGCATGTAATCACTCTATAACTTTGTTCCAAAACCAACAAATTATAGCAATATTCAGATACATAAATAAGTTACAGAAACTTCCAGGTCTACCCCAGCTTCCCTATATTTTATAATCAATATTACTTTCCAATTATGTATATTATTATCTTGTATCCTTCGGTCAAATGCCCTGAAAGTACCATGCCAACTAAGTGACTAAACTGGAAAACCTACAGCCAGCACAGGGTTTGTCCTTATGGGATGAAGCAAGAACTGGCACAAACAAATTATTCTCCTAAGGAAAATCCTAGATTTGATGCGAAATTTGATCTATATGTAAGGTCAGGGAGCAGTACCTTGTTCCGCATTCAAAACAAGCAACACAGTGCCCACATGGAAGAAAGAAGCAATCCCTTGGGGCATCAAAGCAAATTGCACAAAGGCGCCTGGTATTGTTACCATTTTCACCATCTCTTACAGACTTCCCTTCTGGATAGGATGCAGCCAAAAATTCTTCAAGGTCCTCCTCATCATTTGAGACAGAATCATAAGATGAACCCCAACTTGAGAGATCATCATCTTTGTATGGAAGCAGAGGGGCTCTAGCAGATTCAATATTTCCATATTGACTTTCATTTTCACGTGTCCACCGGAATTTGTTTAAGAAGTTGAAAGCCACATACATAAGCACAGTCATTGCACCTACAACAGAAAAATAAGAAAAGCTTAAAATTATTTATGCATAAAAAGCTATATTACTAGAAGAAACATATGAAGAAATATACCAATGCCAACAACATATGTGAGCCATCTTGGTCCATAAGACACTCTAACATACCAATCCTCAATGCCTGCGTTCTGAAGCTACAAAAGCACCACACACATATGTAAACAGCTCCAATGTAGAGGATTACAAATATATTCGGCAGGAGTGGATGATCAGAATAAATTTTACTAATAAATTTTTGGCGTGAAACCAGAAGAAAGAAACCTCACCTCTCATAAGGTTTAACACATCCTATTATCGACTAGACTATAGAGTCCTCGCCTTGTTCTTAACCTATTTCTTATTTTTAATGGAAAATATTCATGTATGCTTCAAAATTGTCTATTTAGCTTGTCAAAAGTTCAATATCCAGAAAATGAGTCAACCATCCAATGGCCACAAGTTGAGGTCCACCAAATACATCCACCAACTACAACAAGAAGGAAACTATGCACCCTTTCCACCTTAATTTACAAATGAGAACCCATAAAATCCCAGTCCTGTGACCATGTCCTTAGATTTTAGACACCACCATTGTTACAACCAAATTTTGCTAATACTGGTTGGAATTAAACTTCTGGATTAAGTAGTTTTTTAACATGGTATAAAGCAAGGTCAATCAAGTGGTCTTCTGCTTGAATCTCCAAATTGTACTAACTAAACTATGATAAGCCGTATTTGCGGTGATGGTTGTATTTGTGCTCTAATTGTGTTTTGGTCCACAATTAAGTGCAAATTATAGGGCATGCTAGAGCTTGAATGCTATTGCTAAGCCCTTCTTTCTAAAGTTAACCTTTTAGTTCTAGTAGCTACTCTGCGATCTTCATTCCAATACACCACCATCTATCTTCTACTTCACTACTTCACTACAGAATAGACAAAAGCAATGAAGACAGAAAAGGTTGACTAAAGTGTAGTGATGCTTTTTTACATATTGTTTTAAACAAATTGAGGACAAAAGTTGAAGTTATTGCTACGATAACATCATATATAGAAGATAGGGGAGGACATCTAAAAGCTCAAGGCAGATCTGTATAATAATGCCAAACAAGGGGTAATTACTCGATGCACTTTACAAAATTCAAAAACAGCTAAGAAGTTTACCTTTTCTGTACCAGGAGAGGCTAAGACAATAGAATTCCCCTTGGGAAACAAAACGCTCAAATTACACACACCCTGAGTGAAAGTACACTTGTAATAAGCTTCAGTTGTATTATACAGTAATGCTTTTACTCCTACATTCAACTGCACCTGTAGATGTAAGAATAAATTAAAATGAATATCGTACACTGGTGAGGATAAGAGAATATTAAGAGCTTAAACATTTTGCATCAAAGATGAACACTGTAAAGCAAACTCGCTTATAAACTATTGGTTTATGCATCTAGTTATCTTAATGCAGCAGGAAACTGGAATGAATAAATAAAAAAAATACACTAAAATAGCCCATGCTTTTGCCCAATTACCTCCACTTCCTCAGAGTTCAAGTTACCCAGTGCAATATAGTAACTTGAAGATGTGTATATGTCCTGATGAATCACACCACTTCCTGTGAAGAAACATTGGCCAATATCAGGAAAAAAAAAAGTAATAAAAATGAGAAATTATATGAGGAAGAAATACATGCTTCACGTTTCCATCTCACCATGGATAACATTCCATGCCAAAGTGGTGTTCGGATATGTAGGGTCCTCAAGCCATTGGGCCAGGCCTTCATTTCCTGCAATGTGCCAGCTTCAGAATAATAAGGAGATGAAATGCCCAAATCTTATCAGTATATAAACAGAAGGAATAAAAGAAAACGGATCTAATTCACATTATGAGCACTGAATACATATTACTGTAAAGAGGATCATTTTAAACATTACAATCATATCAAATACTAAGAGGCCACAGAATATTACTAATTCTTATGCAAGAAAACAGCAAGTAAAAATTAAAGGAAAGTAAAAGTCTGGCTTGGGATATCATATAAATCTCAAGAGCCCAAATTGAAATGAATAATCAACTAAAACTAACAAAGCTGTATCATAACAATGATAAAGTTAGATGGTGAAAAAAGTAGGAAATTATTGAATCATCATAATAAAAGTTAATACTAAGTTGGTTGACTTTACTAAAAGAACAAAGATTTTTATGGGGGGCAACATCTTGCAGTTCAGGAAACCTTCAGCCTTAATTCCTATCAACACGAAATGTTAAACTAGAGATGGACATGATTCATTCTTCCTTATTTCGTGACAAATACATCCACTGCGTGTATGATGTCTCATTGGTCTCCTAAAATATGGCTTCTTTATATCGCAGAATAAAATACATACTTTATCATGCATAACATATGTGTGAGCAAAACTAGGATTTATTGTTCTAAAGTATTCTCTTGTCTGTAAGTGCTATAAATGGGCTTATTTACATTTAAGCCAAATAGTCACTAAGTGTACATCAAACGAGCTTATGAATAAAACTAAACTTTTGACTCTCCATCCAAACCTTGCTTCACTTGCAGGGCCCATCAGTAACATAGTTCATGACTAAAAATTGATCCACTTTGATTAGGATGGTAAAACAAAAGCTATCTATTACCAAAATCAAGGTTTAAAATCTGTTTCAGGATTGGTGTGCTATTTCAGTTGATATGATGGTCTCAGTTTGCAGATAAATACACACTCAAAACATTCGGATGGGCCTGTTGTGTTCCCGTACATATAGTACCTTTCATAAAAGAATTTATGGAAGAAGTAAAAATGATATTGATAATTGGAAAGCATCTCTACTAGAGAAACTTTAATCGTACCTTGGGCAATTATTAGGAAAACGGAGGAGCTTGGGGACTTTACACTGTATGAAATGTTTATTTCAGACCCTCTATTTAGGAAATGGATCCACTCCTGAAGAAGAAGAAATTATAAAGTCTACCTCAGATACTTGAGCATCACAATATTCAAGCACAAATTTAAAGCGTGGTTGAAGGAAAATAGCAAACTTGCCTTGTGAGAATCAGCTGCAAGAGAGACACTATAACTTTCAGACCAATTGGTTACAACATCAAGAGGGGGCGATTTATAAAACCCATATAGCGTCGGTCCAGGCTTTATCTCATTTAACTCCTCCACCTGACATAAACAAATTCAAATCACCACACAGCCTTGAAAACGTAGCCAGTAAAAGGACTAAAAGAAGCGGCAGCTCACCTTCACAGACTGCACAAACAAAGGGTTTGCTTCTATAAGAACCGAAGCATTAGGACCAAGCCTTACATTTGCGGCACCATAAACCCCCAAAATCAGAGTCATCGACACTGAAATATCCAAGCTCAGGCTCAGTTACAATAATCAGCTCAATAAACATGCAATTAATTCCCAAAATTAACTACTAAACAATTTACCAGCTCCACTGAAGTTAACGACGGAGAAAAAAAGAATCGAGCAATTGCAATCAATTCAACACTCAAAATGCGTAATACTAACCGAAGAACCAAAAGGTGAGGACAACGATGATGCAAGACCAAGTGTCATCCCTAACAATCGCCGATGCTTCATCATAAGCTGAGAAATTTTCTCGATAAGAAAAGCCAACATTTTGATGCTCTAATTCCTGTTCCGGTTCTCGAAATTGATGATCATGATGAACATGGATATGATTATGAGTATCATCTTCTTCACTAACCGGTGAAGAATTCCACGACGACGACGAAGACGACGCCGTAGCAGCTGCACCTGAAGACTCTCTATTGACTGAAGTAGATGTAGAAGTAGAAGGCGAACTGTGATCCGGTTCCGCCATTCTACAGAGAACAAATTGTAGAAAAAAATAACAATAATAAGAAAGGGATAAAGCCCCAACCCTAATTATTCAAATTCAATGGGTAAAAATAAAGATAACAAACCTTGGCGTCTCTGTAGAGAAGTATCAGAGTCCATGGAGAAGCGAGTGATTAACTGAAATTCACCAATCAGTCTTCTTCGCCTTCGTAGGACTGGTAGTTGGAGGGAGTGACGGTTATATTTATCCTCAACCTAACAATTAGTTCTAGCTATGACTCTGCACTTAGATTGACTAATTTTTATTACACGTGGTATGATTCTGTTGGTTCGATTTTCTTTCGCTCTGGGAGTTTAATTTCAGTGGGTTGATTCAAGAAAAGAATTGTTGTCGTTTTAACACATGTTGATTATTAATTATTAACTGTCGTTTTATCAGGAAGACCGATTTTACGTCCCTGAGATTTCGTGAGATATCGATTATTCCCTTTTTAGTTTTATATTGTATCAAAATTCCTATTTCATCCTCGAATGTTATGTTAAAGAACTGAAATTGAAGGGTAAAATAGGAAATGATGATGTGTTTATCTCTTTCTAAACCTTGAAGAGGAAAGTATGAAACTCATGAAACTCAAAATTTTAGGGTTACCCTATTCAATTAATGATCTCTATTTATTTACTTAATTGCCTCTAGAGTGTAAAATAATATAGTAATGGTGATCTTCCTAAATAAAATTTTAAATATTTGCATCTCATGTCTACTTAATTAATGATTGTCATGTGTTTAATTGACGATCGCCAAATGCTAAGTGGTGGTGATTTTATAATAAATGACGTGGTGATTTTAGTTCAATGTCATGTCATCTAAGGATGCATAATTTAGGATAAAATTTTAGGAAGTATGTAACTAAAAATAATATTTTGTTGGAAATGTATATCTTGGCATAATTTTAGAACAATCGTAATATTCATTTAATGATACTGGACTTATAATCTAAATATAAAACTCTATAATATGATAATATGACAGTTTATATAGTAAAAATTTATTAGAAAAAAAAGAAAGAATGAGAAAAATTAGATGTTTATTAAGATTTTTCTATGTAAACTATCACATCAGACTGTAAAGTTTATTTTATATGTTAGTTATAAGTATGACATTACTGATATTTATGATATCGTCGACCCTTTCATTGGTAAATCAATAATTAAATGTATAATAAATTATGAGAAAAAATATCATTATTATATTCTAAATGGTTTTATCAATTATAATTACTTTGTAGGATTTTGGGAAGATTGTTATTATTATATTCTAAAAACTTTTTTGTCAATTATTTTGTAGTATATAGTTAAATGGTTTTTTTTTTTCTAAAGCATGGATCTTAATAATATTATTGAATCAATTATAACTGGATCACTAAACTAATTTTAATTATTAATTCAAGTGTTAGAATTAGAATATGAATATGTACGAATTAATAACTTAATCATTCCCTTAAGTATATAATTTTGATATAATACTTATCAAAATGTTATTAAAAATGTTTAAATGAAAGACTTTCCAAGTACACATCTATAATTATATAAACTAATTGATAAAAGCCACGTTGTTTGTAAATCATGTGTTGTTCTTGCCAGAGACAAATTCCGCCTCTCACCACAATCCCCCATCACCCCACACCCAACCTTGAATAATAATAATAATAATTAAAAAAAAAATGATGCCCATGTGTTTCTAGAAAGAGTCTTGTCTGGGAGATTTTTTTTTCCCATTATACGTATGATTTTATCTGAATCTACTTTTCATATAATAGTACGAAGTATGAAACCTAGAAAAAACATATTTATTATGATATTTTTATGGAAAATATTGTCACAAAAATACAAATTTGGCTACCTCTAAGATTTTTTTGGTAACATCTCAATACATACACTATCAACATTTATTCTTTCATCTGCAAACGAGTACAATCCCCAGAAGAAAAAAAAAATTGAGGGATTGGCTCTCGTAATCCTTTATAAGCTGGAATTCACGGGCTAAATGACATTTTTGTTAGAGTATTCTATGCATTAATTGAGTACAAAGGAACCCAAAAAGACAGGCATGGCTAACCGCCTAACTCATCATAATGAGAATAAAAAATTATAATGAGAAAAAGATAAATATATTTCAACGTTGTGTCTCTTTGGTTTCCATATATGCCACCACAGTTTTTTTAATACTAAAAACTCTTTTAAAATTTTTTTATATAGTTTAACTACCTGAGAAAAGTTTATGATTGATTAAAAAAAATTGTTTTACGTTTATTAGGAGAAGCGCAAAATTAAAATTTTTGGAAAAAACTATTTTTAACTTTTTTTTCAAGTTTTGAAATGTTAAAGATATCATCAGTTAAGTTTAATATTTTACTTTATAATTTATTTATAACAAAACTCTGTTTTGATAATTTAATTTTAATAAGTGTTTCTATATTTATCTCATCAAATAATTAATAATATTTTAATAAAAGCGCTACGTTTGAAAGTTTTATTCCAAAAAAATCTACTTCAATAAACTCTATTTGAATAAGTCGAAATAAATAGACCCTAAAAATTTTTATGACATGAAAATGAGACGAAGAACTAGGACGCACGAGCCAAGGTTTATTCCTAACCTTAAAAAAAAAAAAAAAAGGTTATAACTTTTAGGGCATGTTTGGGAGACAGGACAAAGAGGGGAATTGGAATAATTTTCAGGATTAATTTTCCTAATCCCTTACGTGAAACATTTTAAGGAAATTAGAACTAAGTTAATGCTAGTCCCAATAGTGTCAAATTCATGAGACTACTTATCCCATGTTTCACTATGGGACTCCTTGTCCCAAGCTTGGACCAACCTTTTTTATTTTTTGGTTAATCTTATTATAATTAATAATAATATGTGATATAATATAATAAAAAATATTATAAATAAAAAACATTAAAAGGATAATATAAAATAGTTATCAACAAAAATTAAAATAAATATATTATCATTAATAATTTTAGAAAAATAAATATAATGCAAAAAGAAAATTACTAAACTCATAATAATAAAAAAGATATAAAAAATTTAATAAATATAATAATTAATTACATTATTTTAATAATTCTAAAACAATATTAATTTTATATAATAAAATGGAATATTACTAAAAAATTATTATAGTAACATAAACACTTAGAAATACAATAATTAATTGATTTACTCAATTAATAATTCCAAAATCATCTTATTTTTATATAATAAAATGGAATATTATTACGAAATTAATATAATAATGTAAGCATTTATAATTAAATAATTAATTGAATTACTCAATTAATAATTCCAAAATAATTTTTATATAATAAAAAAGGAATATTATTTAAAAAGTAATATAATAATATAAGCATTTATAAATACAATAATTAATTGACTTACTCGATTAAAAATTTCAAAAATAATTTTATTTTTATATAATAAAATGGAATATTATTTTAAAATTAATATAATAATATAAACATTTATAAATACAATAATTAATTAAATTACTCAATTAATAATTTCAAAATAGTTTTTTATATAATAAAAAATGGAATATTATTAAAAATTTAATATAATAATATAAACATTTGTAAATGCAATAATTAATTGAATTACTCAATTAATAATTTCAAAATAATTTTATTTTTATATAATAAAATGGAATATTATTAAAAATTAATATAATAACATAAACATTTATAAAAACAATAATGAATTGAATTACTCAACTAATAATTTGAAAATAATTTTATTTTTGTATAATAAAAATGAAATACTGCTAAACAAATATCAATACAATAATATAGAGATTTATTCAATAACTTCAAAATAATATTAATTTTATTATGTATTACAAATGAAATATTGTTAAAAAATTATCAATAAAATAGAGAAATTTATATAAGTAATAAATAATATATTACTCTTGTAATAATTTTAGAATATAGTATAATTTTAATTTTATTTAATTATTTAATTATTTTTATCTAAAATTATTATTTATTATTTACTTGTAAAAATGATGTAATAATAATACAAAAATAATCCAAAATATTAAAATTATTATTTTTAATTTATATAATAATTAATTCCTAATGAAATGCAAAATATTTTAATCTTTATAAAAACATTAACAAGTTTATAAATATTTTAATTTAAATATTAAATTAATTTTTATTCAAATCAAACTTGAATAAGAATAATGTATTTTATATTTAAAATTTGATTTCTAAAAAAATTGTTACATATTAATATAGTCCAGTCTCATACTACACCAAATATAAGTTAGTATTATCTATAGTCTAGTCCAATCCAGTCCTGTCTTAATTCTAATCCTAATCTTAGTCCAATCCAGTCCTGTCCCGACTCTCAAACGTGCTTAGATATAATAAATAAATTATTAAGAATAGGAAATCCTAGGGTAATTAAAAATAGAGAGTGACAGTACATCAAAGGTTTAAATGATTAAATCCACTGATGAAGAGCTTGCCACAGTTATAACTAACCACGAAACCAACCGAACACACTTCAAAAAAGCAACAGAATCTGTTACTTGAGTGCGAGTTTATTGATTTCACTGACTGCTATATATACCCCCTCCAAAGAGTTCCAAGATGGAATAATGTTTCAATTGTCTACATTCTAATTATTCATTCCCAAATTTCGGAAAAGAAAAAAGAAAAGAGAAGCAAGAACTCTCTATCTCTAAAATGGAAGTTGCAGACAAGCAAATTCGAAGAAGAAATGATAAAGATTTCGATATCGTCCGACACGGATGGAGGCTCGTCGGCTTTTGGAAGAGAAGCTGGTACAAAATTCGCCGCGACCTCAAGATATAACTTATGGAGCGTTAATACACTTTGTGCAGCAGATGTTACAATTAATATATGAGTAATACAATTTTTTGAGGATGGTACGGTCGATAATAATTCGATAATGTTATTAATTTAGTATTATGAAAAAGTTAGATATTCATATGTTCTGTTTAAAGAACAGTATATATGTGATGTAGTTTTTTTTTTTCCTTTTTATATATATTTATTTATAGAAACAGTTTGTGCTTTGTTGGAAATGTTACTAAAAAAGTTGATGCAGTGAACGTGACTTGAGGAAATTAACCTCAACCTATTAGCTGCGAATAGAGATCAAATAGTACTGAGTGATTTGTAAATACACACATTACAGGCTGGGGTTAAGCTGGCCATGGAGAAATAAAAGTGAAGGAAACAAAAATTAAAAGACGTGATTATGAGAGGACGCAAGGTTACTCCCATTGCACCTAAACATTCGATCAGAAAATTTAGATACGTACGGGACAGATGAAGAGTCTGTTGAAGGAGAGATCAAAAAGATTCAAGGAGGCCAACATAATGCTTGGATGGAAATTTATTGGCTTTTTCAAGAAAGGATGGTACAGGCTGCGGGCTAATCTCAATATATGAGTAGAAATCGCAATTTGTCCTGACAGAAAACGAAGAATTTGTGTCAAATTTTGAAGGATTTGGAAGATTAGATAATCACTTTCTTCTCCTTCCTTCCTTTATTTTTTATTTTTTAGCCCCCCAATTTTGAGGGATGTTTCTCTTTTTGTTGCATTTGTACCATTGATCCTCCCTTTTTGAACTGTATGTATTGCTTGCAAAATTTTACTACGAAATTGATGACAATTATTGTTTGTAAGCAACAGGAAAACTGGTTCGTTGAAGAATTTATGAACTTTATTAGTGTTATAGTTGATGCATTGTTGTGATTTGTGCCAACAAAATAAATAGATTAGGCCATTTTTCATATATACAGAATAGTAAAGCTCCCATGACTGGAATAATTGATCAATTCTTCAGCTACAATGGCAGAGGAAATTTTATAGTATCACTAATTAACTAGCTAATTTTCACTTCTTTTGCTCAAATTTGATCCGGGTTCTTCATTTTAAGATTTGCCATCGATAACCAAACTGGTCTCTACGGTACAAGACCATTGTAAATTATAATTATGATACGATAAAGGAGCTCTCAACACAATTCTTAAAAAATGAACAATAATTGGCAATTGTAGGGAAAGAATGATAAACAGAAATCGTTAAGTGCTTAACAGTGCAAATTTATAATTGTTTTTCAACTTAACAACTATGTTTAACAGTTTAAGAAAAAAGGAATTTTGAAAGTAACTCTGCTAAATGTCATATATAAAATAAGGGTAAATAACTAAATATCATGGATGATCTTGAACTAAAATCTAATATTATAGATGACCTTAATGTTTTTTATAATATCACAAAACCCTGTCATTATCAAATTTAAATTAACTCTTAACACTTAAATGATAAAAAGATAACTTTGAGTAATAGCTTTTCAAATTTCATTGTAATTTTTTACATAAATGGTTGGTGTAATTATATTTTAAATTTATGTTTATTAAAATATAAATAGTTTAAATCAATCCCTACATTTTTTCTCTCTACCCTTATCTTATTCTTCTCATCTCAACTCTCTCTTTGTGCAGCTCTCTTTTGTTGGCATGATATTGATGAATTTTTTTCATTTAATTTTATTTGATTACTCAAAATATTTTTAAAAACGAAAAATTAACAAGAAAAAAGGCAATAAATATATATTCAAAATCAATTATAATGGCAATCATTCTTAAACAACTTAGAGTTCAGCAATGAATAAAACACTCTCTAAATTAAATCTAATCAAACCGTCCGCATGTAGCACAACTCAAAAACCCATTCCAAATTAATTTCCATAGCCAAAAGTAATAAAGTTGAGAAGAGAAAGAAGAAAAATAAGGGTACAAAGAAAATGAAAATATAAAAAAAGGTCGAATGATTAACTTATCAAAAAAACAAAATAAGAGTATATAAGTCATTTCATGAATGAGATTTGAATTGAATAAGTAAACGGTGAGATCATGAATAATATTATAAAAGAAGGGTTTAGCCATTTATAATATCGGGTGTTAGTTCATGGTAATTTAAAACATTTACCCTATAAAATAAATCGTTTTGTTTCCAGATCAAAAGCATTTTCCAATATAAATGCTGCAATTTTCAGTACTGATATCATGATAATGAATTGAAATCTAATGTTTTCTTGTTAAATAAAAAGTTGTTTGACAATGTGAAACTAAAATAATGATGGAATAGGAAGTGTACTCTGCTTAATTTAATAATATCCAGTACAAAACCAACACACGATACGATTCTATAATAAATGGATTACAAATACTATCTTGTACTAATATAATGGGTTAGGTTTTACGACACTTTTTTTTATATGAATTTGTACATAAATTATGACGCATTTAATTAACTCACTTTCATTATGTTAGATTAAATCTCAATATTGAAAATAGATTAAAGAAATGACTCACAATTTGTGTATGAATTTGTATTTAAATTGTGGTGTTACTGAAAATACCCCATCAGTCCATCTATAATGTAATAATTTTTTTAATACTACCGAACTATCTAAACAATTACATTTGCAATTAATTTATATGACATTCACACCAAATCGTGCATCATTGTGTCCATAAATTTTTCTGAAATATCAAATTATATTTAGGGGACTTATTTACACTCCTGACCCCGAGATTTGGTTTGACAACTCAAATGTTTTATAAAGTAATATTGACACCCTTTATATATGATGTTAGAGAGGGAAACACCTACAAAATTGTTATCTTCATTCTATAGTTTAACAATATAAACAAAAAAAAATCTAATATTATCTTATTGTATGATAAAAATATGTTAGTTACATTATTAGAATATATTTTTAATTATGTTAATTTATTTTATAATATTAAACATCTAATTTTATGTATTAAGGATCAGCTTTTGAACTATTATGCCCTTTTTGGTACGAGCAAAAGATTTAAAAAAGGAAAGGAAAAGAATTTTTTTTAAATTTAAATCCCTTATTCGTAAAAAGACATAATTGTACTCAGTTTGTCGTAGTTATCGCTTGCTTTGCCACGGAGTACCCAAGCCGTTCTCACAAAATCTTTATATGCCTCGAAAAAAGTTTTAACAAAAAGCCTCGTCTCGCTTGGACAGCCTGTTTCGAAGCTGGTCACGGGGCGAAACAGCGAATTTACACTAAACCCCAAACCCAGTAGGCCCCCGTCAACTTTATTTTCGACGTCCTTGAATGATTTCCAAGGGTCATAACTGTCATTTCATATTAACACGCCAAAACGGACCCCACAACACACCACCTCACCGGACCAAACCTCCCCCCTCCCCCTCTCTGGTTTTGAAAAAAGTAAAGTAAAATCAAGATCTACAAACGAAACGAAAAATTAAAAAAGCCCTAATTTCTTTCGATCCGTCGTTTTGATTGGAATCGAAAAAGGGTAAAAAATGGGCGATTTTAATCTCGCTCTTGTGATCGTAGCTATAGTGGTTTGCATTCTGGTTTTCATTTTCAATGTGTACCTTCTCGTCAACTACCAGCATCCGGACGACGCTAACCAGGCGTATTTTCCGAAATTCGTCGTCGTTTTTGGACTCTCCATTGCCGCTATTTCCATACTGATGTTACCGGCGGACGTGGCCAACCGACAGGCTTGTAGGCACGCGATTTACAATGGCGCTTGTAATCTTACCTTGCCGATGAAGGATCTGTGGCTCGCTATTTATATTGTGGATGCGGTGCTCGTCTTCTTTGTCATCCCCTTCGCTATGTTCTACTACGAAGGCGACCAGGACAAGTTCGTACATCAATCTAGGGTTTCATTTTAATTTTAATTTTAATTTTTTTAATTTTTTTTATATGGGCATTTTTATTACTTGCTAATAATAATTGGGTTAATTATTGTGGTGTTTTCCAGGAGTGTTGGGAAAAGGATTAAGAGCGCATTGTTGTGGGTGATAACGACGGCTATTGTCTGTGCGCTTGTGCTTGGAATTTTGTATGGTTAGTTGTTTCTGCATAATTATTTGTGTATTTGAATTCTTTTTTAATATATTGGAAAAAATTTCGTTGTGCTCGTGAGTTTAGTTGAATGGTATATCTGGGTAGGTGTAGAGTGTGCTATTTAGCTGAATATTTTATCTTTTACGAGTATTATCATTATGACTGATTATATTGGTGAATTATAGTTGGAGAATTTGGTTGTTTGTGA